>CAJVPY010000247.1:0-30850 GCA_910591965.1 Dentiscutata erythropus | reverse complement strand
TAATTAAGAGTTGATCATTAATATCAAGGTAAATATGTGTTTCATGTGTATATATATTGAGAGATATTTTATAGGGTATGTTCAAGTCTTTAATACAAATGGAGCATACAATTAGTATATATATATACCAGGTATTTAATAGCAAACTAGATCCAAAATCTTATGAATTGGATGGAAGTATTGGTTGTTATAAAGTAACAGAGTATACATAAAAAATCCGAAAAGGTTTGGTGAAGTTGCTGATAAACTTGTTCTCTGGTACTGGGATATAGAATATGCTGATAATTATGTTGGTTATTTCTTTGGGCAAATTCTGCATAGGAGACCATATAATGAGTTTTAATTAATACTCAATAATAGAGACTATATCTCACAGTTACCACCAAAATGTTATATCTGAAGTTGACTTCTTAAACAACTTATAAGAACTATTGGTTAGTCTATCTCAGACTATTAAATTAATGATTTGGTAAGACAAGAGAAGCATCATTGTATGACTTAGCAAAGAGTTTTATTAAGGCTTTATCAAAAGAGGCAAACAACTTAATAATATATGAAAATATGAAGGGTTGAAAAATAGCTCAAGAATAATGAATTACGAATCACATATAATTAATATAACAGCCAGGAATTACAAGTCACATATAAATATAAGATTACTGATATTTATATAATCATGTATAGAAACACAAAGTTTAGTTTATTAAATTAACAATATAGCTATATAAAGATAGTTATAGTACAAAGGAGAATTCAAAGCTAATCTATTAAGTGAGGTAGATATATAAAGATATCAATCTATTAAAGAGTGTCGAAGACTGTGGAACTATTCTGAATACAACAAGTACAGCCCTTAAATAACAAATGTGGCCATATAATTAATTACAATAGATGAAGTTAAAAGCTATCTATCAAACTATTAATCAAAATTGATATTTTTAACTTTAATTTTTTAATCCAATATTGCTATCAATGAGTCTTGATCTGTTGCAATTACAAATAATAACTTTATATTCTCAGCCCAAGTTTATTCATTTCTTGTTTATTTGTATAGATGACATGAGCAGAATATAGCTTTTCGTTCAAATAGCAGTGGCAATAAGGCCAATTCTGTAATGAGATTGTCAATGCAGTAGCTATTAGGCCTTTTTGGGGACTACTATTGATGTCATAGCATGTGTTGTTTTTACTCTTCATATTATTAATATTGGGACCAATATAGTAACTAGAAGTGATGTTTATAGTAGTAACAGTTTAGGAAATAGAGTACTATATATGATAATATGAATATGGTATCAATATGAATATTGTAAGACAATTATTCTTTGACTCTTAAAGATTAATAGTTTGGTAGTTTAGAACGATTATTGCTGCACATTTGTCTGTAACACTAATCAAGTTCTTCTTTTAGTTGTTGATATGTGTATCATATTTGTCAACAATAGTAAGTTTACAATATCTTTGGATATCTTATAGTAGTATACTCAAAGATCATAAAGATATTGGAAGTTAATTTCTATATAACAATGTAATATCTTTTTTTTTTTCTCTTTTTGACTCTACTCTTTTTTATTTTTAATATATTTTAATTTTTTGCTAGATATTTGACTTTAACCTTTTTTTTTTTTAATATATCTCAATTCTTCACTAAATACAATTATAACTTTCTTTTTGTGCTAATAATTCAAGCCAGGTCAAATATCACATTGCATCTTTTACTCAAATAATTTAATTCTTCTCTTGATATTTAATTCTAACATTTTTTATTTTTAACATATCTTAATTCTTTACTAGATATTTGACATATTATAATTCTTTATTGAATATAATTCCAATCTTTTTTTTGAGCTAATAATTCAAGTTAGGTCAAATATCACATTATATTTTTTTTTCTTTTACTCAAATAGCTTAATTTTTCACTGGATATTTGACTTCACTCTTTTTTTTTCTCTTTTACTCAAATAGCTTAATTCTTCACTAGATATTTGACTTCACCCTTTTTTTTTAACATATCTTAATTCTTTGCTAGATACAATTCTAACCTTCTTTTTGCACTAAAGATCTAAATTTGATCAAATATTGCATTACATTTTTTTTTTTCTTTTACTTAAATAATTTAATTTTTTGCTGGATATTTGACCATAACATTTTTTTATTTTTAACATATAGGTAGCCATCTATAGAAATCAAGCAAATCTACATTTGAAAAAAACTAATGCCTTAACTTTCACAGTTCATATCTCAATGAAATTTAAAGCTATCTTAATAATTTAATATTCAAAAGAAAGCTTATGATCTAAGCTTTCTTTTGAATATTATACCATCAAGATTTATCAAGATATGAGCTGTGAAAGTTAAGGCATTAGTTTTTTTTTTCAAATATAAATTTGCTGATTTCTATTGATAGCTGCCTATATCTTAATTCTTCGCTGGTTACAATTCATTGTTGGAGAAATATATCATTAGTAAATTTTAGTGTCAGTAAAGTAAGCTTGTCTGTAAATTTAACTTGTAGATAAAATGATTTTCAGTAAATTTTTGTGTTAGTAAAAATTAACTTGTTAGTAAAACAAATGTGTTAGTAAATTAAATGTTGGTAAATTAATTTCTATAAAAAAAGCTTGTTAGTAGAACAGGTTCAGTAAAATGTAATACTTTCAAAGTGATTGTTAGTGAGTTGAAGGGATCTCATGTTATAGTTGATAGATATTAATTATCAGTTAGTTTTAGAATTAAATCTGTAATTTTGATTATATTATCTAATTATAGGAGCTTTGTGCAATAAATCTAGGAAACCAAAATAACTAAAAACCTATTTGGAAAGTCCTGAATTTGGTAATCTTTGGCAATATCACAAGAAGGCTAAATTTGAACTAGGCCCAAAATTAAAGAACTGAGTGATCAGGTTCTTAAGTAGTGAGACACACTAGCTGAACTACATGCTCCAAAAGTACAAAGCAAGAAGAGGAGAAGGTAACTATGAGATATCTAAAGCCTAGGCAGACTAACTTTTCTGAGTTGCTAGCTAGAAGTAAGAGAGAGACTAATAAAGAATCCAAATAACAAAACAGTCTTAGTGTAGGTATTGGAGTTACTATAAACTGAATAAGAGCAAGAATTATATAATAGCTACTAATTAAAAGGTTGGGTTTAAGATACAACTAAAGTATTGCAGCACCCCAAAAGGTAGTATAAAATATGATTATAATATAGTAGCACAACTAGTACCAGTTAAAAAGAATTTACTAAACATGTAGACAAAAACATATGTAGAATATAGACCATTTTGTTAGGTTTACCTCATAAATAAACTAGTTAGAAATGGTTAGTAAGTTCTAAGGTAAGTACAAAATCCAATTGGTAGATACTAAAATTCATATATATATAGTAAAAAATACTAGAGTTAAAGGTTCCCATTGGCTTGAAAGTAGGTTATAGTTAGAGGGTTTAAATAGGTATCTCTAGTTAAAGTACAAATATGACAGATAGTGTAGAACTTTTAGACAGACTACTTAAATTAGACACCAAAAGTGCATATATAGCTTACTAGAATTTACTTATTTCTCACAATAATACAAATTATATAAAATTATAAATATTCAATTTGCTATAAATTTGCTTGAACTTTAAAGTTTGGAAGAATAGATTCTATACAAAAATTTTGTAAGAATTTTTTTGTTAAAATACAAGAGGCAGTTTTTTAGACAAAAGTTTAATTTTTTGAAAAATACTAACAAATTTTATATTATATCTGATCTTATGATTTGCATACAAAAAATTCCTTTTTTTGATTTGTATTATAGTAAGAAATAAGAGTATGCCCCTTACTGTAACTAAAATTAAACCTTCCAATAAAAAGTCACATAGCTATAGAGGTTACTTTAACACCAAATATATATATATAACTACTTAAACAGCAAAATTTCTTTCTATTTTTAAAAGAATTATTTATAATACTAATTACTAAAATGAATATAATAACTCTAGACAAGACAGCATAGAACTAGGGTCCAGAATTGAGTGGGTCAGGTTGGGTTTTCACAAAACCAAGTTTAAACTAAACCCAAATATGAAATATTTAATTGAGTTTGGTTCTGAGCTGAGCTAGACTTATGACTCAATTTAATAGTTTTTTTAAAGTTTATAGGCTTTTTTATAAAGCCTAACCTGGCCTGATTTTAACTCAAGCCTGTTCTGTTTTATTTACAAATTTATGAATGCAAACATAACTAAAACCTTTTATAAACCAAAATGAGCCTGGCCTGAATAGCCCACCTGATTTCAAACTCTATATAGGACTATATATTTATTCAAACTTTATCTAATTTTATATGAATAATTCAAATATATTTCTCTACAAAAGAGAAATCAACATTTAAAAAAGAAATTTATAAAAAAATTAGTATAAAATTATCTTGATAATAAAAGTATGAATAACAAGATACACTGGGCTAGTAATAGTAATATGTATAGGTATTTAAGATCACACTAACTTTAAAAATATCATCCTATTCAGATGTAAGTTGGAAATAGTGCTTGTATTATAATTCTTTGTTTAGACCAGTATTTGAAATTTTAGATCCAAACAATATTCACATGAAAACAGTACAATAAATGTAGGTGTAATTTTATATTTACAAAAAAAAAAAAAGAACAGTAAATTAGAAAATATAGACTATTACTATAGTCTATTATTGTAACCATTGTAAGGGAGAGCTTGGTACCTTTATGCTAGGTTTAACTCTAATGGTTTATGTTAAAAGGATTATTGATTTAAACTGAGAAAAATTTTCTTAATCGGTTAACCGAACTGAATTATTTCACTCAACCGATTACCAACCGGTTAAGATTAATAACTATACTATCTCAGAGCTTTACTCTAATTTTTGTTTTGACCTGCTTGTCTTTTATGTTTATTTATTTTCTTGTCAGAACTTTTCAGATTCTTTACTCTCTCTATGTCATTTTGACATTTTTTCATACCATATTGATCCCCCAACCGGTTGTACCGGGTCAACCGAATAAAAATTTTCTCAACCGGTTACCCAAAATTTATTCAGTTCGGGTCGGTTAACCGATTATAGCCCAACCGATTCAAGTCACTAAAAAGGATTATATAAATTGGGCAATAAATTAAATATTCAGATATTCATAATTTATTAGGCATTAATAATAAAAAAGATGTGAACTTATATTATCTTTATTTAGAAAAGAAAATTTAAAAGTATCTTCTCCCTTAACTAAGAATAAAAACAAGAATTTATATATAATAATTTTTTAGAGCATGATTATAAACAGTGTTTGCATTTGAACTATATCCATATTTTTAAAAAAATTTAGACATAGTCCAAATGTATATATCAAATTGAAAAATGGCTATGTCATATTTTGTCTATATTATTTAATTAGTCTAAATGCAAACACTGATCATAATGACTACAGTATACTCAAGGTAGCTTCTGTGTATTTGTAGTAACCACAGCATACTCACAGTAATTATCATATATTCATGGTTGCATAAACTAAACTTCTAATAATATATTATAATTCCTAATACATATTAGTTATTAAATAAATTTATCTATAAACTATAATTATCTTGAACTATTTGCCTTTTGTTATAAGTTAAAATATACATCTAATCTATACTACTAAGATTTGGTTGTGTGTCTGTCCTCTGCAATTTGATTGGCTGTTGATAATAATGTGATGGATACCATATATACTATATACTATATACTATAGTATAAGGAAAGTTATGTGATGTTTGACCTTTTTGGCTATAAGCTAAGCTTTATACTATATTTAACCCTTTTGACTAATATTTAGAAAATTAAATTTTAGAAAATGAACTTTATTTTGAAAAGCCTAAAGAACTCTAACTTAAGAAATTGTTTATTTGAATTAAATCATTATATGGTTAACACATTTGAACTGTATTTGCAAATTCTAATTTATTTTTATAGCCATACAGTTTTTGTTATATCTGTCTTCTGCATTAATAGGCTTTACATGATTTTTAACCTTTTTGGTGATTAATTTAGAAAATAAACTTATTATTCGTATTTGAATTGGATCATTATATGGTTGACATGTTTAAGCTGTATTTTTAAATTCTAAATCAATAATAATAGAAAATTATTTTCATAGTCGTATAGTTTTGGTCTTTCTTTCTTAGTGTTATACTTTATCTAACAACTGCAATAAGGTTTAATTTTACATACTAAGTTGTATGTAATTGTGATATTTTTGTATTTAATAAACCTATATATAATATAATCAATGATTCTTGAAATATAAAAGCTTACTAGACATTATTTATTTGTTGAATACCATCTAACAAAAGTTTTACTTTGAGATTAGCAATATTTTTTTTGTGTTATAGCTTTTTTGCTTTATATGAAAGTTTTTCATACACCACAATCTGAAATAAAGCCATTAATTTTTTAAATACTAATTTAATAAATAGAAGCACCTTACTGTAATTGTCATACTATAGAAGAACAAAGATTACAATCACTAATGTATGAGATTCAAGTTTGTATACAATCAAACCTTATTATATACTGTATTTCACAATAAATAATTTAGTTTAATTTACACATTCGAATCTCATTCATTAGACATAATGTTGATTTTTACTTACAACTTTTTCTACAAAAAATGTTAGCAGGAAAAATATAAATATTATTATTATTACTATAGATATAATATTTCTCACATAGTGAAGCACATGCAGATTCTAGTATTCTATATTTCATAAAGTTTATTACTAAATCAATGATATTGTTATTTTGCTATATTTTACAAAAAGACTATAGTATTATAACAATACAAGTCGATATTTTACAGAATTATGTGCTATACATTTGCGCTAATTTTGTTTATTGGACCTTTTTTTGGTCACTAAAACTTATAAAAACTGACCTAAATTATTGATTTTTTGTTATATATTAGATAGTCAATTGAAGTGTATATATAAAGAACCCTAAACTTTAACAAATTATATATTAAAGTTTGTGTCCAACCAAATGCCCTACCCTTTAACCAATTACTTTTTCACCAATCAAATCAACAACAAATCGATTATTGTTACGTTTATTTATGCGATATATATATGATGTTGATATACAATATATGGGATCTTTGCTATCAAAATGACCCTCCGAGGCAATGTTGATATTGTGAATAAAAATTAAAATTGCCAGCCATCTAGCAATCCAATTTGAATAAACTTTTTTTATTTTGTAAATCTCAATAGAATCTACAAATTAAAAAAAATTATTCAAATTGGATAACTAGATGGCTAGAAATATTAATTTTTATTCACAAAATCAACATAGCCTCGGAGGGTCGTTTTGATACGTAGTAAAGATCCCATATAGTAATACGGCCTGACGGCCGGGCCGATGGGCGGGTCGACCCTCAGCTGGCACCCTTGTGGGCCGGGCCGGTCGATAAAAGAAGTGCTATATTCAATTCTCTTATACTGGCTAAAAAATTGGCTGAAAATCAGCCAATCATTAATAAAAATGTATATAGACATTTATTAATTGGCTAATTTAGGCGAGAAATTAACAAACAACTAATATAGGAAATGGAAATGTATGACATGTTAGGTGCAGAGACAATTAATCAACATAAAATACTAACGTATTATAATTAAAGACAAAAAGAATAAAAACCAAATGATTTTAGTATTCTAGAATTTGACAGGAACTACCTGATTACTTTCTACACTTTTGATATTAGAAAAATTTATATTAGCCAAAAAGTTCGGCCCGGTCGACCGGCCCGAGCTTTTTTAGGATCGACCTCGGCCCATGATTTTTTCATCGACCCATATCACTAACGATATACATTGCGGCGAATTTATGAAATTAGAGCATTTTGACCTACTATGAAATGCGTCATTTACTATTTGTTTTTTTACATTTCTTATTTTAAAATCACATAGATTATGCCTAACCCATCTTCACGTGAAAAGATGGGTTAGACGTTATTCGTTATTTACATGATTTTACAATAAGAAATGTCAAAAAACAAATAGTAAATGACGCATTTCATAGTAAGTCAAAACGCTCTAATTTCTTATATTCGCCGTGATGATCAGTCAAATAAAAACCTAACCACTACCGATCGGCTAATACCCTTTATATTTTGGGTTACAACCAAAATTAGTCCATATAAATATACTTAGAGTTTAATTTATTACTCAAGAAACTAAAAACTATATATATATAAATAATAAAAAAAATACTTGAAATAAAAACTAAGTTTTTCTAAATAAAGTTTAATATAAAAAGAATACAACTCAAAAGAAATAAATTATAAAAAGTTATTTAAAAAATGTAAGAGAGAGAATCTATTTATGATATAAGTCATATGATATACAAATGAGAATCTATGTAGCAAAATTACAAATTATATACTACATATTAAAAATCTAAGAATGATTTAAAATCATCAATTTATACAAAATTTTACTAAGCTAATACGTAAAGGTATTCTAACAAGAGATGTTTACTAGAACAACTTGGGTGATTTCACTAGTAAAATTTTGAGAAAACTAGCCCCGAAGTTACATGAATGTAAGTTGCTATATGGAATAAAATATAGACATTTTGATAAAATTATAAAATATATAAAATTATAATATAAAAGAAAATAAAATTATAAAGAAAATAAAGAAAATTTAACTGTCTACGCTATATTATAAATATATAATAATAATATGTTGTATGACAGTTGTATAATACTTAATAGAATAAAAAAATTTTTTTACAATATAATTAAAAGATTTTAATTATATATTTACTATATATTTGTTAATATTATATTATATAATTATCTATAAAGTATAAATATATAATCAAATATGTTTTTCAAAACCCTAGGTTTCTGCAAAGGTTACACTGGTTGCAGATCATTCACGGGACCTACTGTAAAATCCTGAGTTTACAGTCAAAAACTTCCTAGAATTATGGGGTTTTCGCTACGATTCAAATAGTCAAAATTAACCGTAGAACTAAGAGTTATAATTTTTTATGGTACTTTCAGGCTCACAAGATTTTTACATAAATTTGAAATATTTCATACTCTTCCACTGAAAAATTTGATGTATTATTACTTTCATATGCGGATGAGTCTCTAATTGGCTTTTCATATATTGAATTAGAACACGAGCATTTGTCAAAATCATTGCTCATAACAAGATCAAGACCAAAAATTGGGCCGCAATAATAGTCGTTGTAAATTGCATATGCTGGATCTTTTACACGACTTAAAACAGAATTTTTAATAGTATCATTTTTCAATGAAAAAATAAAGCTATTATAGCATTTCAAATATTGATTATTAAGCGTTTTATCCCAGCCACTAGGATTATATCCACCGAGAATCTCATCAGTGCCTTTAATTTTCATAACTACAACAAGATTTTTATTCCTATTGCATAATTTCCAAAATGAGTTCACAGTAAACCCGTCACTGCTTCCACGAAGAAGTAATTCAAACTCATATGGATTATTTAGTTTAGAATAAGTCTTTCTATCAACCCATGAAGCAATTTCCGCGGCATGTTTTTTATTAATAACTTTTGATGGAAATTGTTCAATTGAACCTATTTCTTGTTCAACTTGTTCACAATATTTTATAAGACTAGTTAAATTATATTTTTCTGCCAGCCTTTCAACATCTATCAAAGCACTATCAACTAAATTTTCCTTAACGTATTCAGCTAATTCATATTCCACCAAGTTTTTAAGCTGTTCGAGTTTAAACTTTTCAGATGCTAATAAAAGATCATCGTATATTTGAAAAAATTCATTATTATTATAGTTTGTATTTTCATTACCATTTATATCCTTTGGGAGGGGAATTCCATATAACCAATTTAATAATATACAGAATGAGTTAGGCTCAATATCGTCATATGTTAGTTCATATTTCATCCTTTCTGTTTCGAAAAATATTTCTTGAAAATATGGTGCTGCACAAATTAATATTGATGAATTTGCATAAAATTCACAATTTTTAACCCGAAATATGACATTGTTGAACATTGTTTTATTTCCAGCTTCTAAAAATTTTATAATTGACTCTGACAATTGCTGAGAATTATTTTTAGCAGGTACATCTTTATGCCAATTGGGAATTTTCATTGAACCTACTCCAACTAGTGGTAAAAGATTTTCATATACTTTAAGATATTCATTAACAGATCTTTTTTCTAGACTATAGTCTTTTTGAATATTCATATCAAGATGTGAAGCAATAACCCAACTTTCTGAATCAAATGGATTTGTACTATTCAAAATTAGTGGAATATCTTCGGGAAAGCACAAACGCAATTCTTCTTTATCTTTAGTATTAATACATCGTGAGTTCAATTCTTCATAGATATCTTTTATTGCCTTAAATAGTAAAGTATCGTGTCGTTTCCATTCAACTGATTTAGTAATCTCTTTTTGAATTGTTTCTAAATGCTTAATTATTGTTGGGATTGTAGGCAAACCAAGACTCGGATAAGTTTTTAAAACGTTTTCATTTGGTTCATTTTTAAAGAATGATAATTGCGTCCATGCAAGATTTTTATGTTTTGAAAGACATAAGTTTTCAAAACTTTGCAGTTTTTCACTATTGTTATTACAATTATATTCGTATGGAACTTTCAAAACTTTTTTTGTGGTTGGAACAAATTTAATTTTTGATAATTTATTCCATTCATCTGTTGAAAAATTTAAAACTAATTGATTTTCATAAAAGTAAGAAACTGCAGTATTTGCTGCATTTTTGATTTTCTTTCTCTTGATTAAATTTTTTTCTGCACGCAAAAAATTGGCCTGAATTTCTTCTGCACATTCAATAAATATTTCAGAATTAACATTGTGTTTTAAACCTATCTTCTTAAGTGCTTCTTTGGATTTTTGATTATCTTGAAGTTTGTTTGGAGGAAATCGATTAGAATCTTCATAAACACATTTAAAGAGAGAATTATATTGATCAAATAAATCCTTTGCATAACAAAGTTCAAACGCCTTATTTGGAATAACTTTTAATTCTTTGATATAATCCTTAATATTATCAATGCTATCACTATCAGAGAATATGTCAATTAAAAATTGTAAATAATCATCTCGCATATCCTGAGGAATTGAAATATCAGAAACAATAACAGCTTTTATATATGGTAATTTGGTTTGCTTTTTAGCAGATAAAGATTCTAGTAGTTTGCGCATATTTGGTTGATTTTCTGTATTAAAATAAAAATTATGGCACTCGTTTAGCGGATAAAATGTAAATGGTTTTGGTATTAGATATGTATTTTCATCTAAAATAGATCTATATATTATATTTCCAGATTTCACAGTATGTGTTGGCCATATAGGCAATTTTTTCAATTTGTCAATTCCATTATTTAATAGAGATAAATCTTGACAAAAGTATTTGCTCAGAATCTTTTTAGACTTCTTATTATTTAAAAGGTTATCGTAACATCGATATTTTTCAATAACAAATAAAATATTATCTGGCTCTAATTTTAAAATATATTCTTCAAGCTTCTTATTATATTGACGTGTGGTGAATCGAATTCCAATGTTTGTTAACGCCTTAATTATATCATCTTCGAGATTAGAACAGATTAGTAAAGGTCTATGTTTTGCATCTTTTAAACTAACAAGTTTATGTTGATAATGATTATTTGGATCATATACTTCAATTAACGGGAATGATTCAAACGGCTGCAAGGTACTATCTACGGTGCTATTTAAGATACATTTCATTATTTTGTTAAGCCATTCTTGATTAGGTATTAAATTTGAATTAGGTTCCCATTCTAACTCAGAAACCTCCTCTAATTCTTTACATAAAAAGTTTCTAATAGTTATATAGGTAAAATATCTAATATTTGTAATTGTTCTGAAATCATAATTAGTGAATTTTTCATATAGACCCCTTCTTTCTAATATTTCTCTAGAAACAAAATGATCTGGTCCAGCGTTGGGAAATAATTTGAATTCTTCTTGCGTTGCAATGCTGTAGTTTTTGCATCTAGTAAATTCACCAAATTTATCATCAAATAATGGAACTAATGGGATGCCTTCAAGCTCTCCATAACATTCATCTTCAAGAATATAGTTTAATAGAGAGAAAGAAATGTCCAATTTTGATGAGTCCAATAAAAGTCTCTCGCTTTTCAAAATACTTCTTATAAGTCGAGGATCAGTTTTTTGAGGTTTAATATCTAACTTTTCAAATACTTCTAAATGTTCGGGGTCTAGTAAAACTGTAGGATATTCATTTTCATTAAGGAAGTCGACAATATTTATTGGTGTATCTTTATTTATAAAACAGCAGTGCCTAAAATCAATATACGATCCACCTTTAAAAGGCGACCAAAATATTTTGTGATTTCCTTGAGATACAAGTTTAAGTACTTTTTGCCCATATTGTAATATTTTAGGATCATTATCTTTTGGAATTGGCCAAAATTCAGAAATAACTTGAAATTCTGCTTTTTGATGTCTTTTTATGTATTCTTCAAAAAATTTTACATGAAGTTGAGGAAGAACTTTTTCTAAAATGTTCTTGTTTTGTGATGCCTTTGCATCATTTAGGTCAAGTCTAGTCCGATCTGGGGAGAGTGCCCAATTATTCGAATGCAAATTCATAGAAAGTCTTGTAAAGACGTCAAGTGGAATATGTGAATAAATTCGACCACTTGCGGAGGTTTCTGAAATAGTTGTTGCTACACCACCCCATGTATCACTCAGAGAAGGGTCATCATTAGAAACCGAGGTCTTTTCTCCTGAACATATAAGCCATTCATCAATTTTTGAATAATTTTCTTCAGTGAATTGTATATCAATTTGAAATGCTTGAAATTTTTTTCCAACCAATTTGCGACCTGGATCATTTTTTATAATTTCAACTTTCCACAATATTTCTGCATTCTCTTGCGGACCTTTTTTTCTATAAACCTTGATAGTTTCTACATTTCGTAGAAAAATCAACTCAGAAATTATGTCGTTCTTCATGCTTTCCAATAATGATATAATATTTTCAATTTTATATACTTTTTCATAAATTTCACTTGATGCTGCCCTGAGTGGTAATCTAAACAAGGCTCCCTTAAATTCTTTATTATTAAAATTGAGGTCAAATATATCTCCATTAAGGTTTAAATATGGTTCAAACTGATTTTTAAACATGTTGAAAACATGACCTTTATCATCATTGTTGTAATCGTCAAAATAGAATATACTACCATGTTTATTGTCAGGAAGAAATTTTCTTTGAGGGTCAAAAAATACAATTCTATCATTTGATATAAATTGTGGTAAATCTGTTAAATTATAACACGAAATAAATCCAAGCCCATCTTTTCCAATTTTGTCTGGCTTCTTATTACAACCAACATTAATAATTGATTTGAAATCATCTTCAGTAAATGATTTATTATTATAAAGCCATACTGCAGGTCCTTGCCAGCAGTCCATTTCTTCTTTTATCAACGATCTAGAGCCTCTGTAATCACTATCATCAAGAATGATGCAAAATTGGGTTGCACCTGCATCATCTGCGTTTTTTAGAAATTCTCGAAATACCATTTCTTCACGATCAAAGTCCTAATCAATGGATAATAGTATTAATAAAGCGAAGTGTCATAAATTATATTAAACAAACGCAAAATATTTGTACACATACTTTAAGCGCTTTCTTAAATGTTGCTGTTATTTTGGTATCAAAGGTATTTATTTTATTTAATACAAACTTTTCACTGAAATTTTTAATCTTTAGTCTTTTTGCTAATTCGCTTGAAATTTCAGGAGACGTTAGAATATTTTCATTTTCTTTTACTAACTCCTTATTGTTATAGTCATTAATATCATTATAAAATATGCTTTCATGAGGTATCATTTCATTAAGCATATTTGGAATTAATAATCCCTTTAAAATTTCTTTTTTTTGTGATAAATATTCGAGTATGTTTATTACATTGAACTTATTATTATCTTTAAAGCTTAAACTTTGGAGTATTTCTAGACAATCAGAAGTCTCAGGTTCTTTTTTAACACCAAGTTTCTCAAGAAGTTTAGTGTAATAGTTACTATTATGTTTCGAAACCAAACTCCATTTAAAACCCATTAAATAGTTTGGAATAGTAAATACTAGCGCGTTTGCTGAATAAATTTTCGCATCATTTAGAATCCATTTAGCATCTGACAATTTATTCTTTAAAAAGTCAATATGATTATCAACTATATTATTTAAATGTTCATAAATTTTATTGATATCGTCATTTATTTCTTTCATATTAGAATTTTCTTTTGGCATATTAAATTCATTTAATAATTGAAATAACTGATTTATCATAATATCTATTGATGGGTAATCGTTCCATCCAAAAATTTTGCGCAAATCACTATTAATAATTATATAATCAACTATTGGCATTTCACGATTGGCAAATGTTGCGTGTAGCCGATCTCGACAATCTAAAGCCTTTGAGAATGAGTATTGCTCATCTGGATTTGTGACTGGTATCCATTTTTCTATTGTTATCTTGTTTCGTAATTTGTATGAATCATCGCTATTATTAAGATCTTGATAATTATTGTCAATGTATTTCAATAATAAAAGCGATTTTTCACGTGTTTCATTTTTGACATTGTTTGAAATATAAATTGTTATACGGTTGACTATATCATCAATAGTCATTAATTCTTTCATTCCCAATTCAAGTAATTTAGGAAAATCCATTCTGTATATATCATCTGGAAAAAATGGTTCATCTGAATAAAATAAATCTTTTAATTGCTTATCTGGCTTAAAAATATCAGTTGGCTTCTGTTTTTTTTTATCAGCTGAAGATGTCATGACAAATTTTATTTTAGAAAGTTCATCCTTTAAATTTATGATTTCCCACCGTTTAAAAAGCTCTTTTACGATCTCATCCACGATCATTGGCTCTTGTAAACTTAAATACAAAATAACATGATTATTCCAATATTCCTCTTGTTTCAATCGTTGAACTTTAAATACATCTTCAAGAAGAAAACAAAGATCTTCAGAGCTGTGAGTTTCTAAAAATACTGAATCCGAAACAATGTGTCCATACGATTGTTCATCCTCTTTAGGGAGTAAAAAATGATTTTTTCCAGATTCAATCAGTGAATTAATATTTATAATATTTGTACTGTTCACTTCAGTAAATAATGGAATATATTTGATTATAGGAACAACCTTTAAATAGCAAGACTCCTTTTTCAAATAACCAAGGTAACTAGTTAATGTTTGTCTCTGATGAGAAGTAAGATTAACTTGAACGAGATTTGAAGGGAATGAACTATGTTCTTCAAGAGATGACAAGACAGCAATGATTTCGTCAATCTTAATTACATAGTTTTCGAGTCTAAAAATACATTTTGCACATTTAGAATTATTTAGAATATATATAATTTGCTATGTTCAAATTAAAAGTTCATACTTACCCTTTATAGTTTA
Source organism: Dentiscutata erythropus (assembly GCA_910591965.1). NCBI lineage: Eukaryota > Fungi > Glomeromycota > Glomeromycetes > Diversisporales > Gigasporaceae > Dentiscutata > Dentiscutata erythropus. The sequence goes on along the minus strand of CAJVPY010000247.1, from coordinate 15,340 downwards.
AAATATTTTCATTAATATTTATAAATGCAGAACCTAATAAAGACAATATTTGAACAATATTTCCATCTACAATTATTTTTTGAGATGAACGACATAAGCATTTTTGTTTTGCGCCTAATTTCCTCAAGACAATAAAATCATCGTTTTTACTTGTGTCAATTGGTAAAAGATAAACATCCAAAAAATATGTCAAATTTTTGTTGTTTTTTTGTAAATGATCCCAAATCTTATATATCCATTCTATTTGATTCTTTTTAATTTTTATTTCTTGAATGCTTACAGGATCTTCAACTTTATAAGACATTATATTTTTATTGAGAATTTCGGCAAATTCAATTTCTGGAAGATTTTGTAAATTAATATCTTCATTTTCTTTTACCAAATCCTTTAATTTTGATAAGACTTCTTTCTCTATTGTGTTGTCCACAATTTTTTCCATAAAATTTTTATCAATAAGCTCGTATTCTTCTTCACTGAGAATGTAATTAAATTCGTTGTTACTTCGAGATTTAAAAGTGGTAAAGGTTTTGTTTTTAATTGGAAGAAGAGGAAGTCCATATAGTTTATTGACATTTTTAACTCCAAGAATATATTCAGATAGAAGCAACTTTTCAGTATCATTAATATTAACATGACTATCACCATGCATGTACGTAACTTTAAGGAGATCGCAAACTTTTTCAGGTGTAATGAAGTTCATCTGATCTTTTAAAGTACTTTCTTTTAGCTTATCTACGATTAATTTTGGAATATCTACGAAAACCGGAAATTTTAATTTAGCCAGCAATTTTAATAGATCTGGTGATTTTGATTTTTTGAACTTATCATCGTCAAAAAAATATCCATTATTAATTGATAAATAATCTAAGGGACCGCGAAAAACTTTCAAATCAACATCCAATTGATTGACAACCTTCTGCAAAAGTTTGGCCCACAGACCACGTTTCTTATCCAAATTTTCGGAAGACCCTTCCGTGGGTATTGGGGGTATTGGCCAAAATGTATAGATTTGCTCAAATGATACGTAATTTTTCATTTCGCACAAAAACTTTTTCCATGCTATTGGGATAACATCTTCAAATAAATATTTATTCCATTCTCCTTTGCGGAGTAATGGATCATCTGGTGCCTAAAAAATTTATAAACGTTATAAATACAATCAATAACAATAATACGCAGGTACATACGATAATTACCAAATCTTTATTAATTGAATTTTCCAAATTCCTTCTATTTTTGCTAACGGCGAAGCAGCCATTAATCGAAATTGAAAAGTCTTCCTCTATATCAGGCAAAGGAAGAAAGCAATGAAGCCTTCCTTTATTCTCTGATATATTATCAATTCGTGCTGCTAGCCCAACTAGTGGTATAAATTTACAATCACGGATATTTGTGTTGAATTTTTTATATTCTTCGTCATTTATATTAGCTATATAATTGATAACTTGCCATTCACTTTTAATTTCTGTTATATCTTTAGTAGATTTTTGATAAAACTTCATTTGATAACTAACTTCCGATTGCCTTTTGTCCTTTATATTTTTAGCAAACGATGTCCTCGTTTCTCTTATTTCTTCTGCATTAATCAGTTCAATTTCATATAAAAGTTCGGGAATTTTGCTACCTTCTTTGAGCTCGTAAAATGATATTTTTTCAATATATTTTAAGAATAAAAGACATGTGATATTGTCAACCTTGAAGAAGGTGTCAAACATTTTTTCAACTTGTTCGACTGTATATTTTTTTGTCGAGATCTTTGACTCCACAGCATCCTTATCGGTTCGAAGCGGATATCGAAATATCGTTCCTTTATAAGGTTCATCTAGAGGATTGTTTTTTAAGGCCGTTAAGAAAGGCATGAATTGATCAGGATACTATGAACATAAAATATAAGTATCAATCAGAGTCGAAGGTATCAAACAAAATAAATAATATAACAAGTAAAAGGGGTTGTTACCTTCATTGCCAGTTTATGATTTACAAAATCAGTTTTAGTACCTCGTTGTTCACGCGGTGCTTTGCAATATCCACGACCATGAGGATCAATAAAAACATAAGATGATCCGGAAATAAAGAAGCATACATCAGCAATGTGGAAAATTGAATTGAACCCGATTCCCATGACTAAAATTCAGATAAATTCTTTAATCTCTCATCATATTAATGTATTATACGAATAGTACAACAATATATTACCTCCTATTTTATCACAATCGTTCATTTTAGCGCTATTCGCCAAATTCAATAATGATTTAAAATCATTCTCTTGAAAAATAGAGTTGTTGGCAGATAAGAGAGCAGGCCCTTGATACCTGCCAAGTCTTGGATCAAATAATTTTTCGTCGGGATAAGTATTATGGTCCAAAATGAATATTTGCTCGGAGCTTTTTGCATCATCAGAGTTTTGTAATATTTCTCTAAGGATTTGGGATCCATCTGGATATTCAGTCAAAATATTCTTGATACGTGTCGTGTATTCTTCCTCAGGATGGAAGGGTGCAAATATATTTTCTTCATCCATCAATATATATATATATTTGAATATAAAATCTCAAATACAAATCTTATTTTATCGTAGAGGTTATGTATATTTTTGCATTAGAAAAGTGAAAATGACAGTATATTTATAAATACACAGGAACGAAGTGAATGATTATTCTAGTGTTACGATTTGCGTAAATTGGTTAGACTTTTTAGGAAGTGCAAATGGATAATTAGTATTACCTCTACCTTTTGTTTGGGTGATAAATATATTAACATTGCCCTCAATAACACCAATAATACTGTTATCAGTTATTAGTGTTATTGGAGGACAATGTAATAATAGAGGGTGCTACGATGTCTACGGGCTTTACTTATTTGCGCAGGTAATGCAACGCATGGCACCTTACGAAAATTCCCGATCATCCGGATAATCACGGGACATACCTAAACCAACTACTTTATTAAATTCAATAAAATTTTTATACATTTGTAGAATTATAATAAATAAAGGTAAAAATTTAAAAAAACCCTCGAATATCGGAAAAATGTAAAATCGGATGAAGTTTCCTCCTTTTAAACTTTAATCGAAGATTTCTTGGATCAATTTTTTTATTTTAATTCTACGAATCTATATAATTGCAATAAAAAAAATGGTTCTACTCCGGAATTCCAACATACGTAATCCCAATCAAGACAGAATACTGACATGTCAAAATCAAAATTCTGAATGGACAGAATCCCTAAACTACAAATCAAATTAGAAATTTTAATCATTCGAGATTCCGTCTTATTCGAGATTTTGACTTGTCAATATTCCGTCTTAGTCGATATTATGTATGTCAGAATTATATACAGTCTAGATTTTGAATTTCGGGATTTCGTGTAGAACATAAAAAAGTACTTGCGCATGTGCATCTTGTGCGAGGTAATTAAACACTGCTTCAGGGTTAATTTAGGTCAAGTGAAACTTCAGGTACCTAAACTTACAACTTTAGGCAACTATCAACTTAAGGTACAACATGGCGGATTCGTAATTTAATTATTGCTCAGCTCGGCTAAGAACAGTGGCATGAGCAAAAGAGCAATTATTTTTGTGATACAGCATCTTGCTTAAGATAGCCGCAAAAAAACAAATTTGTGCGTTTCACAAATTTTAATCTCAATAAATTTTGTCAATTGTGTTAAATTGTGTGAAATTGTTTTATTACTCTTTTCGATTTAATTGGATCAACGCGATGTAATTGTGTTGTACTAAATTGTTTACGGAATTATTTCCAAATTGTGAAAATAATTCCTCATGTGTAAACTTGGAATCTTCCACAAGGCATTTTACATCATTAATAATTGCAAACGTTTTTTTGAAATAAACTTTTGCGATTTGCAGGATAAAGAGATTTTTACAAAACACTCAATATATAAACTTAACTTCCACTATACGATATAATATTTTTAATATGACTCAACTTAGTACAGATAGCATCTTTATTGCTTATGAGCAAATATCAAGAGGTGGCAATGTTATTAGTAAACCCGGTTCTTGTAAGATCACAATTGAAAAGTACAAGGGAATTGATGTCGCAGGTATTAACTCATGATTGATAGTTTATTATATATAAAAACTTAAAATCTGCATATTGATATTCATTTCCCTTCATAGTCAAACATTTCGATGAAAATATCGTGGATAAAATAGCCAATGAACTCAGGATACTTCGTGGTATTCAATGTGAAAATATAATTTGCTTTTATGGTATAACCAAAACGCCAGATGGAAATACTAGTTTGATTATGGAATATGCACATAATGGAAACTTATCTAAATACCTTATTAATCACAAGCTTAGTGAAGACACAAAAGCAGATATGGCTATTCAAATCTCGCGTGGATTACGGAAATGCCACGAATATGGAATTATTCATCCGAATTTGAAATCTTATAATATTTTAGTGAATAAATATTTGGTATTGAAGATTTCGGGTTTTGGTGTAAGTCGTGCACAACGAGAGTTGGATTTGAGGAGGGAAACTAGTGGTAAATTAATTGAGATTAGGTTTTTAATATTAAATTTTGTTTTCAAGATTGCAATGATGAATTTTTGGTTTATGACAAATTAGGAACGGTACATTTTGCAGCACCCGAGCGTATCTGTAAAGACGAAGAAATGAGAAAACATTACAAAGAACAACCACATCTCTCAGGTGAACTTTACACATTCCTAAATCTTTAAAAGCCCGACAATTCATGTTAATCCTATCAACATTGATCATAATGCTGGTAAGATGAACACAAATATTGAAGTATCGGGAAAATGAACTTTCATTGTTGAGATAATGAATTTTCTTTTAGTATATCTCGGTGCAAGCAATCTTAATATACACGTATTTTAATTTAACTTATAAACATTTAAATATCAGATATTTATAGTTACGGATTGGTTGTATGGGAACTTGCAACAAATGGAAAAGGGTACGTTTAGTTTATCTTTAAAAGTTTAAGCATATAATAGATTCAAAGTATGTAATTTATTGCATATTATACAGGTTATATGCTGGATTGAAGGACAGTGAAGTCAGAGAGTTCAAGGAGACTGAGGATTCAGATCATTTTAAAAAGTTATTTTCGGAACTAGATGGATCATCAAAACTTAGAAAAGTGATCGAAGGATGTTGTAAGAAATCTCCAACCAAACGTATGTCTTTAGAAGAAGTCGAATTTGAACTTCTAAAAGATTTTCCTTTTGTAAAAAAGAAAAATCTCGCAAATGTTCATATTAAGGAGTGCAACTATGATGAGGCAATTCAAATTTTAGAAGATCTAGATTTTCGAGATAAAGATAATACAATGGCTGCAATGGTATTAATACAGCGCGGATTTATTTATCATAAAGTCTGTCAATATGAGGATTCAATTGATGACATAATGCGGTTATTAGAAATTTTGAGTAATAATTCGTTTGCTTTGATACAACTTGGATTAACTTATTGCTTTATGGGAGAGTATCAGAAAGCACTCGAAAATATAAACGAGGCACTTGATATTGATGGAGAAAATTTACATGCAAAGGCTATTCGTGGATTTATTTTTTGTTGTATGTGTAATTACGAAGATGCAATGAACGACTTAGACGCAGTATTATATCATGATTCAAATAATGCATTTACATTGGCTGTTCGTGGATTTACCTATTGCTGGGTGGGTGAATTTGATAAATCATTCACTGACTTAAATAAAGCATTAAAACTGAAACCACATAATGCATTTGCACTAGCTATTCGTGCATTTACTTATTGTTGGGTTGGAAGTTTTGAAGAATCAATATTGGATTTAAAAAATTCATTAGAAATCACACCAAATTATCCATTCGCATTGACTATCCGTGCATTTACTTATTGTAACATGGAACGATATGAAAAATCACTTAAGGAGGTAGAAAAGGCATTAAAATTAAATCCAAATAATCCGTTTATATTAATGATTGAAGGATTTATTCATTGTCGAATGGGTGATTATAGAAAGTCAATTGAAGTATTAAATAAATCAATAGATAGAATCAATGATCATTCATTCACGCTTAGCATTCTTGGCTATGCTAAACTTATGGAAGGAAATTATGATGCATCACTTGATGATTTAAACAAATCAATAGAAATTGATGATGATAATGCATTTGCATATTTTACTCGTGGATATGTTAACCACAAAAAGAATAATGAATCAAACTCATCTGAAGATATAGAAAATTTTTACACTATCTTAGTTAATAAACCAGATCTTGCCTTCTGGACTATATATAAATCAATGCGTAATGATGAAATCGACGCTTTAATTTACGAAATAAGGTCCCTTATTGACTCAGAATTCCCATCACCTGTAATACCATATCGAATGCCTGTCAATCAACATTTTATGAATTCAAATTCTCAGCAATATATTCCCCAACATCAAATTGACTCACAACTAAGCATCGAAGATTCTCTAGAGCAATTAGATGTTTCCACTATTCCTCGGTATGTTCCAAACAAATCAATAATATCATCTATTGCACAGCAGAAGAGTCAACAACATACTAGAATACCAGTCACTCAACAAGCTGCGATGCCGTATATTCAGCAACAATCCATGAAGTCATTTCCTCCACAGCAGACGATTCAACAAATAGTAACACAACAGCCTGAGATGACATATACTCAAGGGTCCACTTCAACTTCGAATTCGTCCAGGTTGACTCGAGGATCTATGACGTCTTATTCACATGCAACGCAATACTCCTTGGCGTACCGCGACGAGTATTCACCAATAATCTCCACACCATCACATAGCTACGAATATTTATCAGCAATACCCTTACCGCCGTCCCTCACGACATCCCATAATTGTGACGAGTATTCAACAACAATCCGTGATATCCGTTACTAAACAATCCGCGATACAATATAAATGTTATATGTCAGAATGAAGTCTTACTATGTGTACTTTTGAATCTTCATCGATCAAAATGATCTAAAATTAAAACAATTTTATTTATTCTAAAATTTAATTTACGTTGATAAATCGACGAATGTAACAACATTAAAAAAAAAAAAAAACAGTGCTATTCGCTTTACATAAACAACCATCTGACATAGGATTAGGATTAGTATTGAATCAAATAAGGTCAGCTATTAATAAAATATAAAAGGTACAAATATATATATCACATATTTTGGCGATATTTACATTTATTATAAAATTAAACGCCAATTCTACCAGCCCACGTATTATTATATAAAGAATATGAACAATTAAAACAGCTTCAACATACTTTTTCCAAGCAATGTTGTATTTCGCCTCATAATTGATTAAATTTATTGAATACACAAAATTATTATTAAGTTTTGCTGCTTATATATAAAATAATTCTTGTGATAAAATCACAAGTTTAAATTAAATTTAAATCACATAAGTAAGTTTTATTTAAATATATAACCAATACTTAATATGCATGAATAGGTTTACCTAAATGGCTAATATCTTAACTAGCTATCTAAATAGCCTTAACTTTTAATTAAATTCATATTTTTATTTTCATTCAATAGTATATAGTTAAACACTAGTTAAATAAAATATATTAGGCAAATATTGTTATTTTTTTAGTCCTAATATAACACTGATTAATAGCTTAAATCATGTTATTTCTAGGTTCAAATTGAAACTAATGGAACTATTGGTAAAATATCAGACGCCCAATAGCTCTTATAATTTTACCAATAACTCTATCAGGTCTGATATAAACTTGGAAATAACACGATTTGAGCTAAATCAGGACTAAAAAAGCTATAAAATTTGCCTAATCTGCTTTGTTTTAGACTAGTAAAACTTGGTTTATATTATAATTGATATTTAAATTTTCAAAAATACATAGTACATAATTAAAATTAAGTTAGCTTACATTAGCTAATTACTTTATGTTACTATAATTCTGCTTCTAACTAACTCACTATTCTAGTAAAGCAAAACCTCTATAAATACACCCTCTATAAATACATATCCTCTCTAAATATATGCCCAGTCTCAGGCCCAAATATATGCATGACCATTATAAATACACTTTTCTTATTATTCTCTAAATGCATATTGTTAAAGTTCAGTTTAAGAGCATTTATAGAGGTTTTACTGTATATAATTGAATTTGTATTGAGATTATCGAAATTTTTATCATGAGTTATTAAAAAAAAAATTCTGTCTCAGAATTGACTTGCCATTCTGATAACACACTATGTGTTTTTACTAGAAATTTTTGTAAAAAAATTTATTTCAGTAACTTGCATAATTAAAGTTGAATTAGTTATATTGAAATTATCATAATTTTTATAATAAGCTACTATAAAAAATTTTGTTTTAGAATTCACTTATCATTTTGGTAATACACTATGTGTAGTTAAAATTGAAATAGTTTGCAATAAACTTATTATAATTTGCTATAAAAATTCTAGTTACAGAACTTTCATGCTATTTTGGCAACACATATTTGTATTTAAAGTTAAGTTAAATCATTGTTTTAAAAAATATATTTAGTAAAAAAACAGGTTTTTGTAAAGTAATATTCTAAAGCTATTATACAGTCAGGGAATATACCAAATTAGAGCAAATTAGAAAATCCGGTTCTAGAATAATCTGCACAGATTTGATTGGCTTTGTACGACTTCTTGCCAAGAAATTTTTTATACATTTTATTTATTGCTTAAAACTTCTAAATAAATCATTAATAGATAGTAGAAAACATGTAGTTTAAATAATCCACAATAATCCACTTTAGTTAACTTGTTAAAAAAGTAAATAAACTATTAAAAAAGTAAATAAGATTTGGAATATTCTAGTTTGCATAATAACAAAGTTTTTTTCTATTCAGTTGATTTGATTGGTTAGTGATTATTCTTGGATTGATATAAAGAAATTTTTGGAACTATTCTATTACTATAAATAGTGTGATTAGCACTGTACATTTATGGTATATTTCCTAACTATTATAAAAAATGTTTAACTCTTTTTAACAATCATCTGTACCAAAAATCTAAACATATTTTTTTGTAAAAATACAATAACATATACAGTAACTCTCTCTAAGTGCAACTCGTCAGGACCGATAGATTGCCTTGCATATAGAGAGAAGTTGCATTTAGAGAAAAATATTCAAAATCAACCATTTTAGCACATGATACATATTTATGCTTATGATTGGTCAATTTTGGTATATATAGCAAATCAATATACCTTGATTGCATATCAGATATTGATATTAATATAATATACATATATATGTATATATAGTAAAGTTATTAGGTGAAGCAAGAAACAATCCAGTTAGACTAAAATGCAGAAATTATTTCTAAGCTAATATGAATATGGGAATGATCTGAAAAATCGCTTGGTATTATTTTGTAATCTTACTAAATTATTTTGTGCTAGTATGTTTTAATTCATTATCTGTATTATTTTATAAATACTGTACTTTTGACAAGGTTATTTCAACTGGTTTATAACAGCCTAATCATTGTTTAGAAAAAAATATACTAGTTTATTTTGATGGCATACACATAATTTCAGATAGATTTCTAAATGAATTATAAATATTAATTCAAGAAAAGTAATATTTGATTTCTTTTTTTAGTTTTTTTTTTTATCAGAAGCATCAAGATTTCATATTTTTAAGTTTAAGATTTTGTCTTTTTAAATTTAAGGTTTCATATTTCGTCGAAAGAATTTGGGTCTAACTTTTAGTAAAGGTTTCATTTTTTGGTGTTTAGTTTCATTATGATCTTGGTTTACAGACCATTATTGGCTAACTGGGTTTCAAATCAAGATTGTTGTACTTATATAATAATATACAAGAAATAACAAGAAAAAAATTTATAATCATAAGAGTTTGTATGATAGTATGATCTCATTTGTACAAATTATACCAAATCATAAAATGCTATAATGTACATAACATGATTGGCTAAAAGTCAGGTGACTTGCATATATAGAGAGATATTAATATGTTTGGGCCATAAAATAGCTTGCACTTAGATAATAAAGAACTTGCATTTATATTATAAGTCCCAACATAGTACCAGACTATTTAATTGTATTTAGAGAGAAGTTGCACTTAGAGGAGTTGCATTTAGAGGAAGTTGACTATAGTAAAAATAGAGGGTATACTAGCAGTGATAAGTCAGCAGTTGTTATTTAGAGGTAGTTCTTATATACTACATGCTAACTTCTTTAGAGTTTATTACTTACTGTATACATGGCACTTGCCGTTTAGAAGTAGTTTTCATATACTATTTGTTGACAAGTTTAGAGTTTATCACTTACTGAAAAGTAATGCATAGATGCTTCACCTCTTTTCTAGAAGAAGATTTAGAAGTTGTTGAGTTTTTTCTTAGATATAACTACTTTTCTTGTATGTAAGTGGTCTCTCTCTAGGTGTTTTTCACTTAGCCAGTTTTCTTCAAAATTTTTGACAAAAAGTAGGTAATTTGGTTTACTTCTTCCAAAAGATCAGCATTATTTATCTCCCAAATTTGGATATACCCAGAAATGCAACCATGTGCCTTGTTTATTGGTAGATACAATATGCAATATAATCTGTGAATACAGGGTCCTCCACATAACTAGAATTGGGTCTTTGGCATAAGAGACATTCAGAAATAGTTAGTAATTATATAGTATTTTGCTTTATAGTTGAGATATACAAACATTGCAATTGTTATAAAATTTTTTTCAAATCTGCATGGGTTATAATAGGGTATTTTTCTTTTTTTTTGTTCTATTTGTACTATTTTTTGATAAAGATAGTTCCCAACTTTGTTAACTCTTGGGCTTTTCTCTTAGTTTTTCTTTTTACATTTTATTGTGCTTTTATTTATTTTTTCTTTAAAAATTTTCCATCATTCTATTTGTTTTCTAGTTAGGTTTGTGTTTTGTTTTCTTGGTATTATTAGTGTTTTTGTATTAGATATAAAATCATCACTTTCTTTTGCTCTTAGTAAAGAAAGAAGATATAAGAGAAAAGTATTGATAGGCTAACAAAGTTTATCTAACTTGTATACAGGTTGCTGTGACAAGTCGCATGTAGGTATATTTATCACAGCCAGGTTATGTTAGGCTTACAATTGTGAAACTTCTTGTTTAGGTTATGAATGATATATATATTGTTCGAGATAGTTTACTGTCACCAAATATACTCTAAAGATTAACTTTATAAATATCAAAAGCACTTTAAAAATAAATAAAAGTTTAAGGCTAAAAAAAAGTATGTATTAAAAAAAGAAAATAACTATGCTTACTTGGAGGGAATCTCCTTCCCTAATTATTTTTAGGGTTAGCGTTAGAAATTAGAGAATTATTTTTTTTATATAAAATAATATAGAGCTATTATAAGGGCCCAATAGGGCCCAATTTTAGTTTTCATGAAGTTTTTGGAGGTTTTGAACATTTTTACTTAGAGAACCCGATCTGATTTACTTAATATGTTTTTGAGATATAGCACCTTCAGGTAATTTCTCCCAGGTAATTTCTCTCCAGGTAAAATTAGAAATTCTCTTAAAAAAAAAAAGGAGTAAAGTTGAAGTGGATTGTATTATTAATAATAGTTGAAGCTAAGTATATAACTGTATAAATATATTAAAGAGATTGATTAGAGATAGAAAAACAGTTTGGTTAAAATTTTTAAATTTGTTAATTTTATAAAAAAATTGTTTTTTTTAATATTTAGCAAATTTATTAAAAGGTGTAGTAACTTAGTGTAGTGGTCTAGTGGTCACTTTCTCCAAGAGACAAATCTAGAGTTTGAATTCTACAAATAACAATTTTGAAAATAGGCCTGTATATGCTTGATGATTATTGGTTGCTAGTTGGATCTAGAACTAAATTTGCAATTTTAGTCACACTATCTAGTAATGAGAGCTTTGGCACAATAAATTCAAGAAACTGGAATAACTAAAAATCTATTAAAAAGTCCTAGTTGGGAGTTGCAGTAATCTTTAACAGTACTACAGAAAGGATGAAATTAAACTAGAGCCTGAGATTAGAAAACTGAGTGACCAGATCCTAATAATAGTGGATAGCACACTAGCTAAATCACCAAGTTGTTGCACTAGAGAAAAAGAACATATGTTCCAAAAGTATAGACCAAAAGAAAAGTGACTGTGAAGTACCTAAAGCCTGGGTAGATAACTTTTCTAAGTTGCTAGCTGGAAGTAAAGAAGAGATCAATAAAGAATTTGAGTAAAAAAATAGTTAAAATGTGGATATCAGGGTTGTTATAAATCTTATAAAGGCAAGAGTAAAGTAACAGACAACTAATTAGAAAGGTTGTGGCTTGAGATATAAACCAGGTTATGGTAGCACCCCAAAATTGGCTTGAGATACAAATTTGATACAGCAGCACAGCAGGTACTAATTAGAAAGAAGTTACTAAACATGCAGGTGAATATATATATGAGACATATATCATTTTATTAGATATACTATAAAAATAAATTGCCTTTTAAATTAGGTTAATAGCTAAAATCTTAGGGTTTTAAGCAGCAAATTACCTTGTAAAAGGTTATATTAAGAATAAATATATAATATCAGTAAAGCCAGAGAGTTTAAATAAATAGCTTTCTTGTTAGGCTATCTAGTGTAGAACTCTTAGCATAGTACTAACACTCTGGGCAAACTGCTTAAATTAGATAATCAAAAGTTGTATATGTGACTAGTTTTACTCTTATAATACTGATATAATATATAAAGCCAGTATTCTTAACAATGTTCTATTACAGTTTGGGAATATACCATAAATGGATAGTAATAATCACACCTTTTATAGAAATAGATTATTGCTTAATCAATTCTGGAAATTTCTAAAGCATAATCCAAGAATGATTTTTGACAAATCAAATTAAAGATTGGCTATCAAGTAAAAAATTTTTTTATTTCATTTTTTTATTTTTTATTTATTAATTTTAATATAACTACAGTATAATTTTAATTTGCTTTTTTAAATTAATTTTATTTTTTATTTATCTGCCATTAATTTTAAAATTACAATCTTAAAAATCAAACACTAACCTAGTTTTCGTGCTATATTTCAAATTTTTGTGCTATATAACAAATATACCAAACTCTTATACTGCATCCTGAATCTATCTAACTCTTGTCCTAAATTTATCAACCTTTGTGCTATTTTCATTCTAAATTACCTAGTATTTTTACATTCATATTGTACTATATTTGTCCAACTATTATGCTTATCCAAACTATTATACTACGTTCATTCCAACTACACTATGTTTGTTTCAACTACACTACGTTTGTTCCAACTATACTATGTTTATTTCAAGTACACTACATTTGTTCCAACTACACTACGTTTGTTCCAACTACACTATATTTGTTCAACTATACTATGTTTGTTCTAACTACACTATGTTTTTTCAACTACACTATGTTTGTTCCAACTACACTATGTTTGTTTCAACTACACTACATTTGTTCCAACTACACTATGTTCATTCTAACTCTAACTACACAACATTCATTCTAACTACACCATGTTTGTTCTAACTACACCATATCGTTTCAACTACACTATATTCGTTCCTATTGTTTTATGTTTGCCCCAATGATTAGTACACTAGCAAAAATTTGTTTTTTTTCATTTTTTTTCACTTAATAATATATAGAAACAATCATAAATTTATGATCTTATTTACCTTTTTGTAGACAACTTACTTTGCGGGATTATTTGGAATTGTTGAAGTTTGTCGCTTTTACTATCTACTCTTATATCATTTAGTAATAAATAAATATATGAAATTTAACAAAACCCTAGCCTGAATACATGCATAAAAAAGAAGTATGACAACCAATCAAATACATGAACCTGTTTGTAGATCCTTCTAGAACCCGATCTTCAAATTTACTATATCCCCAGACTGTAGTATTCTTATTTTTACCATCACCATTTTGACCCATTTTAACACTTCCCCCATGTTTCAAACCTTCACTATCTTTCTACATGACGAACTTCCATCCACTTATTATTTATACTTTGATCATGACCTCGATCTTTTATAAACAGACACGAACAAGCCAAGTGCCCTTTATGTTGACACACATAATACAAACATGACATACGCTTTTTTCGTTTACCTTGAAAAGTCTTTAAGCTTTTCATTACTTCTTGTACCACAGTTTCCACAACATTCTTCACCAACATCACCAGGTAATTCGTATTTTTCATTCTTAACTCTAATTCCATTAAACAACTTCAATTTGCCACCAAGGTTTGAATTCACCAATTGCAAAGGTGCAATCTTCGAGCTTTTGCACTTAGCAAAATACAACAAACTTCAACAAGATTTTACAAGTAGACCTTTGTCTTGCTCGGGTTCTTGTATCACAAGTGTTACCTAAACTACCGTGTATTTATAGACTTTTACTAACAGTCTTTAACTCGCTTGGCTAATTACACGATGACCGGAGTATTGTACCAGATACTACCACCACCCAAATACCACGTACAAAGTGATATGCAGTTTATAGTTTAGAGATTTCTTTATTATTAAAGACTATTCTATTCGTCTCTCTAATCTATCCTATCTAATTACTAAAGACCATTGTTCTATTTATATTACATGATGATCGATCATGCAACGCGTAAGTTACACGAATTCTACGAATCTGTAGAATTCAAAAAAAAAAGTTCTTCGAATTTGGCTTGGTGGGTGTAGAGATATCTTCACTCAAAGTTTAAAAAAAGTTAGGGTTTTTTTTATATTAACCATAGCACACAGGTTGAATCAATGAAATAACTGTAGCATATCGGGAGGTATATCGATAACAGTAACATAACAGTAACATACCGGGACATCCCGGTATCTTACACTTAGTCCAAATAATGCTAAGAGTGAGATACCGGGATGTCCCGGCATGTTATTGTCATGTTACCGTTATTGATCTACCTCCCGATATCTAACCTATTAATTATGCTACCGATTATTTCTGGAGATTTGTCTCCCGATATGTACCCGTTATTCATTGATTCAACTTGTGGCAGCCTCAACAAAATTGTCATGGCAGATCCTCGAATTTGATTGGCTAACAGGGTCGAGGATCTTCGAAATTTTGGCCCGCATTACATAATTATTTACTAATTTCCAGCCGGAATTTACTTTTTAATTTTTCTTTACAAAAATAGAAATTTTTAAAAAATAAGCCCGCGTTATGGTAAAATTGGCCCAGGGACAATTTTCACTTAATGGGCGATTGCGATTTCATTAGTAAAATTATGAGTTATTACGGCCTAATTTTTTGATCGTCGCTCTTAGCTAATCAAAATTAAGA
>CAJVPY010000246.1:0-30875 GCA_910591965.1 Dentiscutata erythropus | reverse complement strand
AAATATAATTGTGCAAAGTTTTATTTAAATATTTTAGCATTTTAAAAAAGTAAATCAGAGCTAAAAAAGTGCAAAAACACAGGCAAATTTGCCTGTGTTGATCTACATATTAAGGGATAGCAACACTTAACACTACTTTTTTTTTTTTTTTTTGTTCAAATTCAGCAATCATGCCACAACTTTATTAGGCTTTGTACAATTCTTATAGTATGGTAAAATTTTACAAAGAAGATTTATCAGTGAGTGATAAACTCTAAACAAGTCAGCAAATAGCGTATAAGAACTATCTCTAAATGACAAGTGCCGTATCTGAGGTACACTCTAAGCTATCTAAATTACGAGTTGTGACTCACTCAGTTACCAATTTGGCACTTATGTGCAACCTGCTATAGTAGGTTTTTTCTCCATCCAGTCCCACCTGAATTAGGATAATAACCGGCTCTCAACAGATGGTTTCTACCGCCCATTATGACTACCTTCTCTTCTTTCAAACTTCTTCCACCTAAGCCCGACCAAATAATTAACCCTTATTCATATATAAAAGAAAAAATTTAAGCCATGTTTATGGAAGACATAAACATTTTAGAAAAAAAAAGCCTTATAGCGAAAAAAAAAAAAAAACACAAAAGAAACAAAATTCTAAAATAGTTTAACATAAATTAAACATAAATGAAAAAAGCGAAAAAAGTACAGAAGATAGCCATGATAAGCTTATCGTAGTAATAAAAATTATATAATAATTGCAACTACTTATTATATCTTGTTATAAAACGTTCGTTTTATTTTTGGAACTCGCTCCATACACTGACTCAACTTGGGTATCTCCTAAACGAGGGTGCTGTATTCATCCTTGTACCGTAGCACCGCATTTGTAAATTATCAAAATATATGGTTGCTTTCTACTGAGTCCATCCCGATTTAATA
This sequence comes from Dentiscutata erythropus, assembly GCA_910591965.1. Classification (NCBI taxonomy): domain Eukaryota; kingdom Fungi; phylum Glomeromycota; class Glomeromycetes; order Diversisporales; family Gigasporaceae; genus Dentiscutata; species Dentiscutata erythropus. Next base: position 29,951 of record CAJVPY010000246.1, on the reverse strand, counting down.
GAAGTAAACAATGCTGATCTTTTGAAGAAGGTAAGCCAAAATGCACACTTTTTTTTGAAAATTTTGGTAAGGTTAGCAGAAGTGGTAAAAAGAAAGACCATGCTATTACTAAAAAAAAGGATTATTAGTTTTTTTATTTTTCCAAAAGTCTACACAAGACTATCCCGACAATACACAGTACTTAATTTTTTCGGTGAGTGATAAACTCTGAGCTTGTTGGCAGATAGTATATGAGAACTATCTCTAAACAACAAGTGCCGTGCTTATTAAGGTACAGTAAGTGATAAACTCTAAAGCTGTCGGCAGGTAGCATATGAGAACTACCTCTAAACGACAACTGCTATCCTGGGGCCTTCTTTCCCATGTCTTATAGTATCATCATAGTTAGTTATGCTTCTTCCTGATCAAAAGATTTTTCAGAATTTTTTGGTCCAAATGATCATCGGAAAGAGTTGTGTTTTTTGATGATGATATTAATAGTAATATTAATAAGAAATTATATTAAAGTTGATATATACTATATAAGAAAATTTTAATATATCAAAAACTCTTTCCAATGATTATTAAAACCAAATTTTTTCACTAATAGAAAAATAAAATTTTTTGTTAGAGAGTCGTGGCCTACGTTACAGTTTGTCTAGAGATCAACGTTTTGCTATATAGGACTTCTCTAAAGAGATATTTAGCATGCAAGCCAAGAGCGTTATTATATGAGTTAACTGGCAAGAGGCGTTTTTGTATAAAAAATCTTGGTGGAGTGTAAGCAAAGAGCTCACTTTCGTCGACGAAGTTTCTAGGTCATTACTTCAAAGAAGAACACAGGAGAAACAACAAAACTTTTTCTTTTCTAAAGCCGCATTCTTTCTTTTGGTTGGGCTTAGGTAGAAGAAGTTTGAAAGAAGAAAAGGTAGTCATAATGGGCGGTAGGAACCATCTGTTGAGAGCCGGTCATTATCCTAGTTCAGGTAGGACCGGATGGAGGAAAAACCTACTATAGCAGGTCACACATAGGTGCCAAGTTGGTAACCAGGTGAGTCACAACTCGTAATTTAGGTAGCTTAGGGTGTACCTTGAGTATGGCACTTGTCGTTTAGAGATAGTTCTCATACGCTATCTGCCGACTTGTTCAGAGTTTATCACTTACCAATAAATCTTTTTCGTAAAATTTTACCGTTCTATAAAAATTGTACAAAGTCTAATAAAGTTGTGGCATGATTGCCAAATTTGAACAAAAAAAAAAAATTACTATTAATATGAATTTAACCAGTCCAAATAGGTTAATATAAATGAGAGTAGACTGTATTTATTTGTATACTGTAAATTACTCAATAAAGATATAAGCAAGACCTCATCTTTTAAAAATTGCAAAAAAAAATTATAAATTATTTAATAAGCAAGGTATTATTCTAAAAAAAATTCAAAATATTAATAAACTTGTGTAGTGTATACTGTATATTCTATATACAGTATACTTTATATATACTGTGTACAAATTAAAAATTTTAATAATAAAAATTTTACAGTGTATATATAGTATATATAGTATACTATATATACAGTATATAAATCAATATATATATATATACTATATATACAGTATATATATATATATATATAATTTAAATATTATTAGTTATATAATACAAAATTACGAATATATATACATTATACGTATATTATGAAAGAAGAGAATAAGCGAAACGAAATGAGATTAGTTCGCTAAAACAATAAGCACAGTGTGAGTAGATATAAATTGCATCGCTATTCTTGTAAACAATATAATGATTACGTAGACCACAGAAGCTAAAAATCTAACAGTTATTAGAATTTGATTCTTTAGTAACGGTTATTTTATAGATTTATATTTATATTGTACATCTAATAAAAAAAAAAACATATTGGATTATTTAGTAGTTCAGAAGCTTCTAGATTTTTATTGGCTATTTTTTCTTTATTCTTGCAGTTAGTTAGTTGAGTTTGTTTTTGAGTTTTCAATTTCTCGTTTATATATATATCTAATATATACCTAGAGGTTATAAATAAATAACGCCACGCCAAGTCACACATCCCAGTTAAAAATATTGTGTAATGCTATATTGTTGATCAATTATCAATATATATAGGTGCCATATCCCATACCAAATCTTCACAAATTGACCTCGTGTATCACATATTTTTTTATATTGTAATTCAAATCAGTCCCCTGAGTTGGATCTCTAAAAATGGCGACGAGGCAAGCTACTAAAACTCTTACTTTAAAACACTTCAGAATAAATTATCTTAATATTGACATTACTAAACTTCGAATTTAAGATTGGACCGTCTAGTCCTTCTCCTGGACACCGGATCCACGCCTGCAGTCCGAGCAACTGCTGCGCAGCAATTAGGAGAAATTCAAAAGCAACACCCTGGGGAGCTGCATAACTTGTTATCAAGGGTATTGTGAAATCTTTCCCTTTTAAATGATGCCCTAATGATTTCTTGCAAAATTTTGTTGCATGATTAATTCGAGAGATCTTCGCTCATGCGTAAATCAGGTTGTTATTCATTTGAGCAATAAAGAATGGGATACTCGGATTGCTGCGGGGCAAGCAATTGAAGCTATTGGCAAAAATGTGCCGCAGTGGGACCCTCCGGAGAGTATGTAGTATTATAATTAGCTTTCTCTTTAGTTTTTTTTTTTTTAGTTTGATGTAACTAAAATACTTTGATTTTTAATACTGTAGTTGTTAAAATTGAAAACGAAATATCGGCTAAAAATGAGTCAAGCGATAATAAATATTCCTTTGAAAATTTTGACATTTCGAATGTATTACAAAATGGAAAAACATTGTTAGGTTCTGCCGGAAAAGTATGTGCCAATTACCTTATTTTAAATGAAATTGTGCAGCCATGTGGGTTTCATGGTACCGGTATTTAGTCGTCACAGTAATCCTAATCATCGTCTTATACAATTAATCTTGCGCTTTAGGAATATGATCTTGATTTAAGTGATCTTGATCCTGCTCAGAGACTCGCGTTACAACATAAGAATCTCAGAGAAAGACTAGGATTAGGTGGAGAATTTATGGACGGTAAGTAGGAAAACTTTAAAAGCTAATTCAAAACAACTTTTATATGATGTCATATACCAATAAAAAACGAATATTTCTCGCAGTCGATTTATTGGATGATGTTGATATAAGTGGGGCGACTCAAACACAAAATACACAAGTCAATAAGGTCGAGTCTACTTCTATACAACCACCACGTTCTCCAATTTTACCGCCAGAAGACATGGCTAACCTGAGCGCCAGAGAAAGAAATAAACTGAAGAGAAAAGCAAAAAATGATGCAAAAATTAAGGGGAAAGAAAAGTATGCAGAATACCGTGCATTTGCTATGTAGCGTTTTGTATTTATTGACTTATTGATCTAGATTACGTGTTGTGGAAATTGGTACACGAAAAACAAGCGGTGATTATACAACTCCATTAACGGCTCCACTTGCACCAACAACTGTCAAAGTCGAACCCGATGGTATGTGTAAATATATTTCATAGGTTTACTTATTCAACAATATTGAATTATGGTTGTTTATTTAACACTTAATCAGGATCATCAGAGCAGACACAAGCGGAGGGATATTTCAATTTTACACCACAACCTTGTTCAAGCAAAATTGTTGTAGAAGCTAAAAAAGAAGGATCGTCAAATGTAACGGATGATCAGTCTAATGAATGGCCATTTGAAAATGTGTGCGAATCTCTCTGCGTGGCTTTGTTTAAGTGAGTTCGCGTGTTTATTATCGGGGTTTTTTTCCTTCCTTGCGATAAATATTGACATCGAATATCTTTCAAGTCCATGCTGGGAAGTTAGGCATGGTGCATGCATCGGTTTAAGAGAAATCCTTAAAGTACACGGCCATGGAGCTGGACGTCGCGGTGAGTATATACATATGATTTTAATCGCTTATTAAGTTGATATCGAATTAAGTTATATCATGTTATTTTTAACAGTTGGACTAACTAAAACGGAAAATGAATTCAGACATAATAAATGGTTGGAGGATGTAGCAATTCGCTTGTTATGTGTATTTGCACTGGACCGATTCGGAGATTTCGTATCAGATCAGGTATGTGAATATTACTATAATTATGCTATGTGTAACAATACCTAACGTTTTAATAATGATTTTAAAGGTTGTTGCACCTGTACGGGAGACTTGTTCGCAAACAATGGGGGCACTTTTACGCTATATGTCACCACAGGGTGTGGATAATGTTCACAAAGTTTTATTACAGATGATTTATCAAACAGATGTGCAGGGATATAAGCCATCAATATGGGAAGTTAGACATGCTGGGATGTTAGGTTTGAAGTACGCAGTTGCTGTCCGTAAGGATTTAGTGAATACAATATTGGACGGGACCGTGGGTGCAGTGATATTAGGGTATGTTTATGATTTTCTCAGTTATTCCATATATCACATTATTTACAAACTACCCTTCATTTTGTCATATTTAAGGTTAAAAGATAATGACGACGACGTGAGAGCTGTTGCAGCATCTATTTTAATTCCGATTGCTGAACATTTTGTTACACTCTCTGCGCACAAAATACCGGAAATAGTTTCGGTCTTATGGGATTGCCTAAAGGATTTAAAGGATGATCTTACTGCATCTACAGCCAGTGTAATGGATTTTTTGGGTAAATTTTATCTATCTATTTATTTACATATTTATTTTTAATAAATTATTATTGCGTCTTTCATAATTTTATTGACCTTAATGTCTTGTTTTGAAAATAATTTCAGCCCGATTATTTTCCTTTCCAAAAGTATTAGAATATATGCGAACAGCTGCTACTTCTGATTCGAGGTAATTTCCAAAAGTTATATTTCAGTTAATTTATTTTGTATTTTAACAATATTTTACATTTCGTAGTCATTCATTGACAACATTAATACCTCGATTATACCCATTCTTTCGTCATACTATTACTTCCGTGCGCTCTGCGGTACTAAACACATTGCTGACATTTCTGGGTATGGCAGATGTTGAAGAATGGGTAGATAATCGCACTTTCAGGCTTGTTTTTCAAAATATGATTGTTGAAGAAAAAAGCGTACGCACTATTTCTTTATTCTGAGTTATAAGGTTAAGAAAAAAGTTAAATTTATCCTCATTGAGAAACATTTGTAATTTCAGTATGTTCTCGAACTATCTCTTAAAGTCTGGTCTGCTTTAGTATCTCATGTATCAAAGCCCGGCCGAGAAAATAAAATCATTGCTTTTACGGATCAATCCATTAGAACGTGGTTCATGATAATCATGACACCGTTAGGTACGCCAATTGATCGACGATTATTTTTTATACCCGATGGTCCAATTCCAATGGAAACATCACCTACCATCGCATCACCTACCAACGCACGACGTCGATCACAGGGGCGTATTCAAACAAACAATGGTGATGATGTAGTGACCGGACATAATATTGATACTGGGATGTTACAACAAGATTTTGCGTTGGTCAGCAAGGACACTGTGCTAAGAGGCAGAGTCACTGCTTCTAAAGGCCTGGGTATGTTAATGAGTCATTGGCCTAATGAGGTAGAACGATAATAATTTTGGCTTAGTTAAATAATAATCACTGTGTTCCACATAATTTAATAGCCATGTTTGTTTTATTAAACTGTCTTGAATATTTATATATTTTAGTCCCTGGAAACATCGTTCGAGGAAATAATTATTTCGTGCTTGTCTTCTTCTTGGGCATCAAATAAACAACTTGCTGCTGTCATCACAGAAGAGTGGGCACGTTCAATTGTAGAAAACGAAGGTTACGACATTCATACATCACTGTTGAACGTATCACCATTAACACTTAAACTTTCAAACCATATGATCTCAATATTGGAATCTGAACCACCAAAATTTTATTCGGAACTTATACCTATTCTTCGTCGCATTCGTGGTGAATGTCAAGCATTGCTCAATACATTCGTTTCAGTCGGAAAAATTGACTCCGCGATTATCCCTGCTTTACCTTCACATGTTCTTGGCGAGGTCATTCAATCAGATGTTTTATTTCCATTGTTCAGTATTGAAACAGCAGAGGAGCTTTCGGCCACTACTTTCAATAATTTATTAGCCCAAGTCGCTGGGGTAGGTGGAAAATCAACGCAAGCCCGAACCGATGAACGACAAGCCTTAAATGATCGCCAACGCCGAGTAGTATCATCAATCGGTTGTTATGAGTCAACTAAACAGGAAAATGACATTGTTGTATTTGCAGCAATTGCTGGTGCTGTCGTTGCATTGCGAGCATTACCTCCTAAGCTTAATCCTGTCGTTAGATCTATTATGAATTCAATAAAAACTGAAAAAAATCTAGGATTGCAGCAACGTTCGGCGGCTACATTAGCGAGCCTTGTAGAACTATGTGCTTCTGAGGATGGTTCAACGCGAGTAAATCCTAACGACAAAATCGTGAAAAATCTATGTACATTTCTTTGCTCTGATCCAACTACAACACCTGAGCTGCAAGCTAACCGTGCAAAGGAGGGTATACTGTCTTTACAGAAGGCTAAAGAGCCCGATAAAGGGTCGTCTAATAGTGATTCCCAAAATGATGAAGAGTTAAAATCACAAAAATTAATACGTCGTGGTGCTGAAACAGCTCTTCGCCAATTTTCTATACAATTTGGATCCAGACTATTTGATATTGTTCCCAGGCTATGGGTGTGTGTGCATTATTCTTTGAGCACAGTGTTCGCTCATGGTATGTAATGATCTGTTTGATTTTTTTTAATAATTAATGGTCTCTATATGTTAAGGAGTTTTATTTTGTTCTCGATATTATGTAGATGACAAAGAAAAAATAACATCAGTCTTCAAATCTAATATTAGTCTGGGACAAGATGTCATTGACTCTTTACAGATATTACAAACATTAGTTCCTGTATTTCATGAATCTCTTCGATTAAAGGTTCGTTATATTTGCACATAATTTACTTTTAATCTTATAAATAATTATATTAAAAAAGCAATTGTATTCAAACAGATAACGGAATTGCTTCCTTGTCTTGTGAGAGCCATTCAGTGTCAATATTCAGTAATTAGGTCCATGGCTGCCCGTTGCTTTGCCACAATTGCTAATGTTATCACTGCCCAGAGTATGCAGATCATAATAGGTCAAGCAATACCACTATTGGGGGATTCACAGAATGTGATACGTCGTCAAGGAGCTGCTGAACTAATATACCGTATCCTTCACAATGTTTCATTTGGTTTATTAAAGCACCCTAATATTTAATATTTATATTTTTCTTGACCTTTTATTTTGCGAATTTAGATGTTGTGCAAACTATGGACGCAAAGATTCTACCATATGTCATCTTTTTGATAGTACCAATTTTGGGTCGAATGAGCGATGTGGATGAAAACGTTCGATTAGTGAGCACCAATTGTTTTGCTATGCTAATAAAGTTGGTTCCATTGGAGGTAATTTTAATCTGGTTTCATATATTAGTAAAATTGGTTTTTATTAAGATTCTAATTGGTGATTTGTTTAGGCTGGAATACCTGATCCACCTGGTTTATCTGCAGAATTGTTGATACACCGAGATGAAGAACGCAAATTCCTTGCTCAGCTGCTTGACAGCAGAAAATTGGACCCATATGAAATTCCTGTTACGATCAAAGCTGAATTAAGAAAATATCAACAAGAAGGCGTAAATTGGCTTGCATTTTTAAACAGATATCAATTGCATGGGATATTATGTGACGGTAAGGACGTTATATCGATCTTTGTTCAGGCATATTTTATTTACTGTCAATAACTTAATAATGTTTTTTAGATATGGGTCTTGGCAAAACACTTCAATCTATTTGCATTCTTGCGAGTGATCACCACATGCGTGCCACAAAATATAATGCAACAAAATCACCAGACAGCGTTCATTGTCCATCTTTGGTTGTATGCCCACCTACATTGACAGGACATTGGTATCACGAAATATTAAATTATACTGACACATTAAAACCTTTACTGTATTCTGGTAATCCTAAGGATAGAGATAGGTTGATATTTTTAATCTAAATATTTGTTGTTTACAATGATTATTTCTATTTGCTAATTCACATAATAATTATTATGAAGGCTCCGACCAAAGATTCCTAACTACGACATAGTTATCATGTCTTATGATATTGTGCGTAATGATATTGACGAATTGGCCAGTATACATTGGAATTATTGCATCTTAGATGAAGGACATGTGATAAAAAATGGAAAAACAAAGATTACTAAAGCAGTGAAGTCTGTAAAGGCAAATCATCGATTAATATTATCCGGAACACCAATACAGGTTTTTATTTAGTTAATATTTGTATGTTTTTATTTAAACATTACTTATTTATCAATGACACATATAGAATAACGTATTGGAATTATGGTCACTTTTTGATTTCTTAATGCCTGGGTTTCTGGGAACAGAAAAACAATTTAATGAGAGATTTGGAAAACCAATATTGGCTAGTAGAGACAGTAAAAGCTCATCTAAAGAACAAGAGGCTGGTATGTTCCGTGTTAGCTTGCTTACTTTAAATTGTATAATAACTCATGTTTTTCTTTGATTCAGGCGCACTTGCCCTTGAAGCTTTACACAAGCAAGTGTTACCGTTCTTGCTGCGTCGATTGAAGGAAGATGTATTAAGTGATTTACCTCCTAAAATTATTCAGGACTATTACTGTGAGCTTAGTGATTTACAGGTTGGTAGACTGTTAAATAAAGCTTATGTGATTTATATTGTATTCAATAGTTTCAGTTCTGATATATAATTGTCACCGCTTTTATAGAAGCAACTATATGAACAATTTGCTAAATCGCAGGCTAAAAGTAAAGTCGAAATGGAACTTGAGACAGATGTCACTGATGGTGAAGTAGAAAAAAAGAAGACACATACACACATTTTTCAAGCTCTACAATATTTACGTAAACTATGCAATCATCCTTTGCTTGTTGTCAATAATAAGCACCCTCAATATCGTACGGTTATGGATCGACTCAAAGCTACCAAGACTTCATTGCATGATTTGGAAAACGCTCCGAAGTTGCTTGCATTAAAGTAAGTACAAATTTTTTACTCGTTTGCGATATGTACTCGTTTTATTAATTCAAATTAATGCTGCAGACAATTACTACATGATTGTGGAATTGGAACATCCCAAGACTCTGAAGATTCACTTGGAGCTGGAGCCGTAAGCCAGCATCGTGCACTTATTTTTTGTCAACTTAAGACTATGCTCGATATCATAGAAAAAGATTTACTTGAAACTTATATGCCTTCAGTTACTTACTTACGTCTAGATGGATCAGTAGATGCTAACAAACGACATGGCATTGTACAGCAATTCAATAAAGATCCATCAATTGACGTCTTACTACTTACAACCCATGTTGGTGGATTAGGCATCAATTTGACAGCTGCGGATGTATGTATCTCAATTATTATTATTATTTGATCAAGCTGCATGTTTGTTTATTTATTTAATTTTTTTGGTTTAGATTGTTATTTTTGTAGAACACGATTGGAATCCCATGAAAGATTTGCAGGCAATGGATCGTGCACATCGTATTGGACAGAAAAAGACTGTCAATGTCTATCGATTAATTACAAAAGGCACACTAGAAGAAAAGATTATGGGGTATGTCAAATTTTGCTCTTATCAATCCATATCACATATGATTAACGAGCGTGTCTTTCTTTTTAGATTGCAAAAATTCAAACTTAACATCGCAAATTCCATTGTTAACCAACAAAATTCTGGATTACAAAGTATGGACACTGATCAAATTCTTGATTTGTTTAACGTAACCACAGATAATAGTAAAAGAGGTCAAAGTAAAATTGCATCAATCACAAGCGATGGTTCCAGTTTTGGAAAGGGAAAGAAAATTACCCCAAAGAACTTAGTTGATGGGTTGGAAAATTTGTGGGATGACAAACAATATGAAGATCTTAATTTAGACAATTTTATCGAATCTCTTAATTCTGATTGTTAAGCTAAACCTTTAGTAAAATTTTATTAGAAAAATCATTAGAAGGATGAAATTTAATTACTGCTAACTAGTCTTAATTACCATTATGAAAATATTTTAAAATTGGTTATACATATTTTTTATATGGAATACATTATGAAAATAAATGACAATTACCATTGTCTTTTTTTTTTTTCAAGCTTTGCCATAGTACCATGACAGCGTAAATTCATTAATAGATAGGGATGTTACTTTATAATCTACTTTATTTAACCCTCTGGTTCTAATATTTAAATTATTTTTTAATCTTATACTAAGTATTACTTACTGATATCGTATAGTATTTTTTACACTTTATAGATCCAGCTTTATGTAATCTATACTATCTTTTAATAAATAAAATTAGCAAACCGTTAGAGAATGCAGATATGCACTTAGAAGTATGTGTAGATGGCGATCTAGATTCGAATAAAACACTTACTATTGTAACAAGAATCTTTGCTGATCTTAAACATTCAACTAAATGTATTAGAAATTCCTTACGCAGTAAGTGTAACACAAACATGTTTGCAAAATAAAGCATCACATTTGATCATATAATGTGTTTGTATCCGTTTTGCAGCTTTGCAAAAAGAAGCCAAAGATCCTTGTGCATTATTTTATTGATTACCTACAAAATGATCATAGTTGCTGTTGGTCAGATGTATGTTGGATAAGAGATGATTCAACAATAATTTTGAAAGAACCCACTCTTTGTGATCCATCTAAAAACCAGATTGAAGCATTTAAAATTTTTTACTAGGAATTTTTGCTTGTCTAGAGGTCAAGAAGTTGTAATAAAAAGCCAAACATCTCAAATTAAAGCATTTAATAGAGTAAAGTTAGTATATCTAGATAAAAAAATTGACTATTGGAAATTATATACTGCCTGGTATGCATTGGCAGTTTTACATTACAATGAAGAGTATACCTATTTATTTTTTGAAATTTGAGAAATATACTGTAGAAAATCTTTTAAATTAGAAAATATAAAAAATATAAATATAATAAAAAGTAGTTATTCTGCTCAACAAAAATAGAATAAAAAAAACTTTCAAATAAGAGCTGATAAATATGCTACGTACTAAGTATAAGAAATTAGCAGGCATCAATTTTGATAAGGTATTTAGTAAATTAATACTATATAGCTCTAAAAATTCAATAATTATTAGAAAAAATTATGCTTGTAACTGGTGGTGGCACTTCATTGTATAACATATAATCAAAACAAAAACAAATATGTGCAAATTTGTTATTATTAGAGTTAGGATTAGGGTTAATAGTGTTTTTATAGTAAAATTTTACAAGGAATTTTTTTGTTAGAAATCAAAAAATAGTTTCATACAGTCAAAGTCATAAGTATTCCACCTCCTCTAACTTTTTAAATTTAAAAGATATAGCTTTAAAATTTTTACAATAAGTAGTATTATAAAAATCTAAATCAGTAATTTTTTTAAAAATTTTTTAATTAACTACAACAAAAGTTAAATAAGAGCCAAATTTTTGATGATTTTTTTAAGAAAAAAAAAAAATAATAATTGAATTTAATTAAAAATTAACAAAAATTCAGAATTAAAATCTAAAATTTCAAAAACTTAGTATATATAGGCTAGGTGCTGGAAAAAGGAATAAAAATAACAATTTTTTTAAACTAAATTTTTTTATATAAATTAATTTAGATAAGATTAGAATCTTTTTTCACTTAAGACACAAAAGTAGTTGTGTTAATAAAATTTTGCAGTATATCTCTTTAAAATTTGTATTTTCTTATAATAAGATTTATAATACAAAAATTGATTTTTCGAAGATCTTTTGTTTTGTCAATTTCATTCCTTTTTCTAGCACCTAGCTTATATATATATATATTTTTAGCATTTGGCAGTCATGCCTCAACTTTATTAGACTTTGTACTACTCATTTAAATTAGTAAAATTTTATATAAATAGATTTAAAAGATGAGTGATAAACTCTTAACTTGTTGGCAAATAGTATATGAGAACTATCTCTAAATAACAAGCACTATACTACAAATCTTATATTATCTAAATTACAAGTTGTAACTAATCTGGTTGCTTACTAAGTACCTATGTTCAACTTGCTATAGTAAGCTTTACCTTCTTTTGGACCTCTCTTGCAATTGGATATAATCTGGATTTTAATAGCTGGAACTTGTCATCTGTTATAACTAGTAGAGGTCTTTTTCGATTTTTAACAGCTACCCTATCTTGTTTGGTGTATCAAAAGTGTATCAAGGTACATCAAATATAACTCAAGTTTGTATAAGGAGAGCATTTCTGGCATTGCAAATACAAAGCAAAGTTTTCAATTATATAATATAATTGGAAATTTATTTTGTATTTGATATGCAGGATAATACTCTCCTTATATAAACTCAGATTATACTTGATGTACTTCTAATGCACTTTCGACCACCAAACAAGATAAGGCAGCTGTTAAAAATCAAAAAAACCTCTGCTATTATGATTATTTTTTTCCATCTAGGTTTGGGCAGAATAGTTTAACTTTTATTCTTATATAAGAGAGCATAGTGGACATTTGATTTGATTGGCTTGAAGATTACTAGATTACACAGTATAAAAAAATTTAAAGTAACCCCTTACTATAAAAAACTATATTGTTAATTGGCAACTTATAGTTTCATATAATAAAATTTTTTTAGAACATATTATAGTGTTCTTTAATCTCTTGTATGTTTTTTGGAAAAAAAGATTAGTATAGATCATTATCTCTAAAAACTTTACTTATGAGGCAAATTTAGACAAATAATATGGTAATATGGCATATAATAAATAGGTATTTAACTTTTTTTTACTTCCAAACTCAACACCTTGACTTAAGCAACTAATAATATAGTAATACATATATTTAAAAATCTTACCTGTCCTTTATTTCGTACTGCTTAATTTATTATTATTAAAGTATAATAAGGGTGCTAATATTTATTAGATAATATTTTAGAGAGTAGGAGAATCAAGCAAAACCTTACTTTATATAAAACAATTATAGCCAATCAAATCTATCTAAATATCTTACCTGGGGGTGGGAGGTAAGCCTCTATAGTAAATGGATATTAGATAATAAATGTCAGAGCTCTAACCTTATTTATTCTAATTAATATTTTAGGTTAAAAATCTGAAAGCGAATCTGCAACTGCAATTTATAGAAAAACCAAGAACCCAAAAAATGGTAACTACAAGATGGTTATGGAGTATGCAAAGCAAAGAAGTTTTAGAAAATTGGTAGTAAATATAGTGAATTAAATTGGGTTTCTAAAGTAGCTAACTTATATTATATAGCTTAAGAGCTTAATACAATTTATAAATTTAATTTAGTGCATGAAGATTTTCATTCTGGTAATATAGTTAATTATATTACTGATTTTGGTTTATGTAAACCAGTGTCACAAGACTTAAATTCTAAAAGATTTTTTGGTATACCCCTGTATATTGCTCCAGAAGTACTATTTAGAAATAGAAAGTTCAGTAAAGATCAGCAAAATGTAGACTAAAAACTGTAGAATTTACATTTCACTTATCAAATATGTTGACAAAGTAGCTCTGACAATGCCTAAAAACCAAAAAAGTGAAAGACAAACTCTTTATTATTTTGATTGATTCTAAGATAAGTGTTTTTTATATTAAGCTCTAATCTTTTTTCTTGGGCCTTACTTCCTATAGCTCTAAAGTGTTTCTTATACTCCTTTCTCTTATTTTAACCTTTTACCAAATAGTTAGGTTAGAAAGAATACACTCAAAAATCAGATATCTATTCTTTCAGAATAATTATATTAGAAGTTTTTACTGAATATTCTCCATATTATGATATTCCATATAATAATAAACTAGCAATTTAAATTTGTTATAGCCTTAGATCTAAAATTAGATATGAAGCTTCTCAATTACTTTTGAATCTGATAAATAAATGCTTAAATGCAAAACCTCAAAACCAACCAACTGCTGGAGAATTAGCTAATATATTAAATCATTTTTTTTAAAGATTTAAAAGATAAAAAAAACTAAATTATACTGTATAAGCAAGTTAAAAATATTAATAATTTAGACAAAAATTTTATAATATATAATCAAATCAATACAATTCAAATATCAAATACATTCACAAGCTATTTATACAAGTCGATTTTTAAATCTTTCAAAACTCCCTAAGCTAGATAATAATACTTATATTTTTTAAAAAGCTATTAATTGTAAAAATTTCTAAATTTGCCTATAGTAAATGCAGGTAATAATATCTATTTTTTCAAATTGAATTCAAACTGTAGTTTAATAAATTTATATATATATATTTCACAGATTAAACTTTAAAATTTTAATAAGATTTCAGTAAGATATTAGCGAAATATTGAATGTTATAAAGCTGATAGCAACCTGATATAGTCAGACCTCTCTAAGTGCACGCCCTTGGGACTACACTTTAATAATATATATATAGAGAATAATAATAAAAAGTGCATTTATGAAGGTTAAGTATATATTTGGGCCGGCACTTGAGCATGCATTTATAGAGGGTGTGTACTTATAAAGGGTGCATTTAAAGAGATCTAACTGTATTTGGTGCATATTACAATCTATTGAATAGATATTGCATCCGATAAGCCTATTAGGCATTTGATACTTATATTATAAAATATCAGATATTTTGTTAATAGAAGAGTTAAATCTCTAATATAACAATCAGACACAATATCTATCCAATAGATAGCAATACTGCCAGCTTTATAATATCTTACAAAAATTTTGTCAAAATTTTGAAGTTCAATATATTAAATATGTCAAAGTTTCAAATGATAAGTAATATTTGATTTATTTATAATTAAACAAATTTATTTTTATTTTATATTAGTATTTAGATTATTAAATCAAGTAAAAAGAAGTTATTGAATTGGAAACATTCTATTTATGATTGCTATACTTTAGCAATCATTATATATATTCATGTATGTACAGTATATGCCTAAAGAAAAAAAAAGACAATTTCGCCAACAACTGTTTTGTAGACAAGGTTGACCAATTAAAGTTAGGATTGGTCTGCTTTATAGTTTAGTATAAACTAGTGTTTCATCAGTTGGGAGCAATTGCAGATGTTAATCTCTGATAGTTAATTTATATTGAGATTTATAACACTTATATATGTGATATGATATTATGAAACTCTAAGCTGAGTTGGATTTATCACTTAATAGATCAAATTCAATTATTAAAGTAATTTATTATACAACAACAAAATAAAAGAAATGCAATACAATAATAATAAAATAAAGATATAAATAATACAATAATAAAAAAAATATAATTAAACTACTAAACTAATACTATATATATGAAATCTGATTTTTAGTATAAACTTTTTAACTAAAACATTGTACATTTTAAATCATAAAAGTAAGACTCAGTCTGTCTTAAGAAACATCTCTAAGATGAAAACCCAAGCCTTAAATACATTTCAATTTACTAAAAGCTACTGTGTTATCTTTAATCTTATTCTTATTTTCATAGCAATCAGTCTTCGGGTTATAACAATTCATGTTAGATAGCCACCAAATTTTGCTTACAATTATTGCTTACCACAATTCTACCTCTAATATAGGAATAACTAATTACTAGAATTGATCTATGTATCTAAGCTTTTAGCCACTACTTAAGAGCCTTATAATATTTTTGTAATTCAGATCATTCAGATTTAGTACTACCAAACTAGCGTGTAGAACCTGGCATTGCTCGGGTTCTAGTTTTTAATTTTTTGCTAATTCTTAGGCCTTAATAAATTAAACTATGACATATGTTTTAGATTTCAGCATTTATTTTGAATTGCCAAAAAATTGGTACTTACAGCTGGATTTTGGTATAATTAATGCATGATCAATATATAAAAAATGGGTTTGGGTCAAAATCCCAAAAAATAAGAATTCTAACAGAGTCAAAATTCCTAAAAAATTGGCCAATATTAAGCTAATCCTGGTTAATTTTGATCTGCTAGGATTTTGTTTATTGGGATTTTGACCCAAACCCATAATAAATTACTGAGTTACTATTATTACAGTACATTGTTCAGTCAATATAATATTATATTTGCAACGTCAACTATTTTAACTTTGTTTTTTTTTGCCTTATCCAATATATATGATACAAAAATTTATATCAAAAACTGTTCTTGCCAATTAACTAAAAATGTTTTGAATATAAGTTGGACTTTCTTAATAAACATATAAACTTCAAATTTGTTTTGTAAATCTTTAATTATCTTTGGTAACTTATAGTATAGCAAACTTGTTTATTTAAAATTTTGCTTTTTTAATACATAATACTAAAATTATAATAAAGTTCAAAGTATATATAATATTTATTTAAAGTAATAGTAATTCATCAACACTGTCATACCTTTGAAATTGCTTGAAAACTTGACCCACAGAAAACCTGTTAATACCCAAACATTTAGCAATTACTCTAACTTAAGTCTTCTAAGTTTTTTTAACTAATTTTTCAACAAATATGTTTGAAAAATCTTAGTAACAAATACATATATATTATGGATATATATAACTTATACTCTTATGTGTATATCTAAGTAGGTGTATAACTTTTTAAATTGTTATGCGACTAACTTTAAATAACAGGAGAGACCATCTAAATATAGATATGTTTTCATTCTCTATTATACAGGTCACTCATTGTATCAACTAGTCAAAATATTACTACAGGATTAGTTAACTAATCAAATTGCGAAATTTACAAAAAAATGAAAACATGGGATTCAAGAAGATTCAAAAAATATGTTGTAAAGCAAAGTGAGAGCATCATGTTTGTTTAACCATTTTAATATTCATAGAAAAGATAAGTTAAGCAAGCTTTCCAAAAAAGTATTGTAAAATAATATAAAAAAATTTTTATCAATTGTGTAACAATTTTGTGATGTATTAACAGTTTCCCCCATTATTTTATATCCCAATCAAAGCTCTATTTTGAATTGTAGTTCATAAAATACCAATAAGGTTTTTCTTTTGTTAAGGTTTTAATAGATTTTTATTATTTATATTTAGTAAACATGGTTTTCTTGAAAGTGATGGAGATTTTTCACTATTTTTGAAAGTGTTTGAGAATCTGACTTATAGAGAACTTGCTAACATCTAAATATTTGGCAATTTTTTAAACTTTTAAGTTTTTTCAACTATTTGCCAGTAAAGATAGTTTAAAAATTTTATATTTCTAAAGATATGCATATCAATATGTAGTCCTTACAATACTGTAATATTATATTATTTGCCTGATCTTAAATTACATTTATCTATATCTTTTATTGAATCTTTTATTCCCAAAATCAAAATCCATTCAGAAAAATTTTCAGGTGTCTCAGAAATTATGAAAATAGCTATAAATAAAAGTCCAGACGGCAGGTTATTTTTTGTTTTATATTATTTTTTACAGCTATTATTATAATTTCTGGAACACCTATAAAATTTGCCAAATGATTTTTCAGCTGATCTGGTTAAGTTATAGATTTCGGAAATAATAAGATTCATATTAGATAGATAATTTAATAAATCAGATGACTAATATATATTACAATAAGGCTAAATATCGACATGCATACTTGTCGTACTTGTAAATCATAAATTTCAATTCCTATTCTTTGGCACAATCCATTTTTGTTCAAACATTCATTTCTAATTATTTTTTGATAAAAATTCAGTTTAAAAATTGTGTAAAATTTCAATTCCTATTCTTTGGCAAGATCCATTTTAGTTCAAATGAAGCCTTTATTCATTTCTAATTATTTTTCGACAAAAATTTATTTTTAAAAAATTATATAAAATTTCAATTTCCATTCTTTGGCAAGATCCACTATCGTTTAAATAAAGCCTTTATTATTCATTTCTAATTATTTTTAATGAAAATCAGGTTGAAAAATTTTTTGGCAAAATCCATTTTCGTTCAAACAAAGCCTTTATTCATTTTAATTATTTACAACGAAAAATTGGTTTTTAAAAAATTGAATTAAATTTCGATTCATATTCTTTGGCAAGATCACTTTGATTTTGTTCGTTATAATTTATCATGCATTCTTGACAAATATTAATCATATATTGGTAGCTAGAATCCTAACTTGAGATTCATTTTTAAACCAGTTGACAATATTTGTTATAAGTCTAATTTATATTGATTCCTCCCGTTATATATTATATAGGTCACATAATTTTTGCCACTTGGTGGAGTTTCAAACCCCGTTTCAGCGGAGTTTGAATTTTGCCAATTTCGCAGAAATGCGAAATAGCAAAAGTTATGTGATACCACTACTAAGGCAGACTTTAAAAATCTCCGATTAACGGAGTTACTTATAATACGCTAGTTTCTGTCACAAAAAAAGTAACAGGCCCTATGAAATACCCCTGCGTTAGCAGGGGTATTTCATGGGGCCTATTACTTTTTTTTGTGACAGAGATTAGCGTATTATAAATAAAAAGATTTTATAAATTTACATCTAAAGATTTTAAAGCTTGTTATTTTATTGTATTGATATGTATTAGAACACATAATTATCCATTTCCACCTTCTAAGAAAATTCTAGCTACCGTATTTTCCCCAAAATAAGCTACCATTTTTGGGCCAAAAATTACACAAAAATTCTTGAATTTTGGAAACAAATCGATTTTTAGTTATTTTTTATTAAGTAAAAGTAGTTGTTATATATAAAAGTCAAATTGGTACTAAGTAAATGTATGTTATGAACTTAATAAAAGTTGTTCAGAATTAAAAAATACATTTATTCTGAAAGTTTCATATAATTTGGATAACTTTTATTAGTAACATTTTGTATATAAAGTTTGAACTTAAAATGCAAAAATGTTACTAATAAAAAATTATCCAAATTGTATAAAACTTTCAGAATATGTGTATTTTTTAATTCTGAACAACTTTTATTAAGATCAAAATATACATTTACTTAGTACAATTTTGACTTTTTATATATAACAACTGTTAAAAATTTTTAAAAAATTCGGGAATAGCTTATTTTCGGGTAAAAGAAAATTCCTAGTTTTTTGCTCAAAAGTGAGGGGGTAGCTTATTTTAGGTGGTAGCTTATTTTGGGGAAAATACGATAATATAAAAGCAAATCTTCAAGTATTAATTAATTAAGCTATTAGCAAAAATAATACAATTACTTTATTCAAGTATATAATTAATTATTTAATTTTATTATTTAAAATTTATTAATTTAATATTATTTATTTTTTAAATAATTTAGTAAAAGCTTTTTTTTAAATCTAAACCACTTTTAAATATTCATTAGTCATTAAATAGTATTGATAAATTATGCAAAATCTTATAAAAATTTGCATCTTTATAGTTAAGTAGTATTAGGTGTCTTTTATGCTACTAAAAATAACTATCCAGAATTAACAAATTATATTTAACAAATTGGTAAGTTTAATTTTATTATAAATTTTTATTTTTTATAATATATAATTATTTAAACTTTTTAATAATTTAGAATAGATTAATACTGACTTAATTTTAATTATTTGTATGCTAAAAAAACAAGCTGAATTATTAATTAATTTGAAAAGTTTTCAAATTGATTTATCTTTTAAACGTATTAAAGATAATATTAATGAGTTTGAGATCAATATATATGATAAAAAGTTTTAATTTATTTGATTTATTGATTTTTTAGTTATGAGCTTTTGTAGAATTTATACAAATGTTTCATTGGCTAATGATTATAGAAAATTATTTAGTAGTTTATTTGATATAATTCAAGAACTTACTAAAAACTCTTTCTGATAATTATCTGGACCAAAATTTCCCATAAAAGAAAAGTCAAGTTTGGATACTGAAGAGTAGAAAAGACCTGTAGTAGATAAACAACAAAGCAGTTTTTATAAAGGTCAACCTTTTTTGCTTTTACAGAAACTTCTTTATATATTTGATATGCAAGCTAAAAGCATTTTTATACAAGATAACTGGCTGGAGAAGTGTGCCTTTGTATATAAAATTTTGATAGAGAATATGGTTTTCTTTTGTTGACAAAGTTTTCTGTTGCTAAATAACTGAAGAACTGTGAAGAACTTGCTATTCTTAAGCTATACTCTTTTATTTGGCCAAGTAACTCCCCCTTTTACTTACTTTCACTTTCTTGCTAGCTTTTCAAATTTTTTCACAAAAAGTGGGGGATTTGGCTTATCCTCTTCAAAAGATCAGCATTGCTTATATCCCAAATTCAGACAAACTTAGTAGAATATAACCACATGTCTTGTTTATTTGCAGATGCGATGCTACTCTACATAATCTAGATCAGGGTCTTCGGTTAATGAGATATTCAAAGTAGATCGATAATCAAATGGTAGATACATTAAAGCTTGCTTTACATTGAGATATACAATTGTTGTAGTTGTTATATAATTTTTACTTTAACCTGGCACAGGTTATAATAGTGCTGTCTTTTTTGTTTTCTTTTTTTGCATTTTCTTTTTATATTTTCTTTAGTATTTGTTTTTGTTTTTTATTTTACTTTTTTTTGTTTTTTATTTTTTCCTTTTTTTGTCATATTTGTTTTCTTTTTGTTTTTTTTATTTTTCTTATTTCCTATGCCTCTTTAAAGAAGGAAAATGTTAAGAAAAAGACAATCTTGACAAAGCTAGCAATAAGCTTTTAGTGATTTTTTTGGAGAGTCATCTAGTAAGTTAAATGCCAGGAAAGAGTAAATTATTACTATGGCAGATCATATCTGGGTACTCCTGAGTAGCTGGATGAGTCTTTATTGAGAAAAAGGAAGGGTTGTTAGCAATAGCTAGGAACTTATATATCTATTACACATTCCTTATACAATAATGGCAGGATTGTCAAATTTAAAAAAAATAATAAAAATAATTCAAAAACTTACTAATAAAACTTTACAGATATATTATATATATAGAAAGGATTGGAAATATATAATAGATAATTTAAATATTGGGCAAGCAAAAGAATTGGGTCTTGCATGGAGGTGTGGTGACTTAGTGTAGTGGTCTAGTCATCATCCTCTCTAAGTGGCAGATCTAGAGTTTAAATCTCATAGACAATTATATTTGAAAAATAGGCCTGTGTTCGGTTAACGGCTATGTTTATGGTTGGATCTAGAACTAAATCTGTAACTTCGGTTACACCATCTAGTAATAGGAGCTTTGGCGCAATAAATCCAAGAAACTGGCATAACCGAAAACCCATTTGGCAAGTCCCGAATTTGAAGGTAGCAGTGATCTTTGATAGTACTACAGGAGGGCTGAATTCGAACTGGGGCCCAAGATTGAAGAACCGAGCGATCAGGTCCTTAAGTGGGGGACACACTAGCTGAACCGCCGGGCCAACACACCAGAGGAAAAGAACATATGCTTCAAAAGTATAGACCAAGGGAAGGGCGTCTTTTAGGCACCTAAAGCCTAGGCAGACCAACTCGTCCGAGTTGCCAGCTAGAAGTAAGAAAGAGACCAATAAAAAATCCAGGTAAGAAGATGGTCTGAATGTGGGTACTGGGGTTGTTGTGAACTGGATAAGGGCAAGGAGTATGTAATAGGCGCCTAATTAGAAAGGTTGGTGCTTAAGAAACGTCTGTAGAACAGCAGCACCCCAAAAGGTGGTGTGAGATATGAATACGGAATGGCAGATTAATATGTACTAATTAGAAAGCTGTTGCAGAACATGCAGGTGAATATATGTGTGGGACATGTACCGCTCTGTTAGGTTTACCTCGAGGATAGATTAGCTTAAGTTAGTAAGTCCTAAAGTAGAGTGCTAATTCCTATAGGTAGATATAAAATCCACAACCATATAGTGAGTAATACCTACGGGTTAGGGTTATAATGGAGGTAGTTGGAACTAGATAGTTTAAATGGGTACCCCTCTAGTTGGGTGCAGGTATAGCAGATAGTGTAGAACCTTCAGGCAGACTACTTAAATTAGGCACTTAAAAGGTGCACATGTGACTTGATGTACTATCGTTGTAACTACATTATAAAACTCTGTTTACATCCTAATAAAATGTTCCCTAGGCCAAAGAGGTCCCCTTAATAACAAAAAAAAAAAAAAAAAAAGAATTGGGCCTTGCTTTATATAAATTAGATATATCAAAGAATTGGAAAATACATTTAATGCATATCTTCAAATCATGCATTATATTTTCAATAGTTAGTAATTTATAAATTTATATCTATTTTAATTATAGAGATTTAGTTCTAATTACTGGCGGTAATCATTACCGGTCCTAAGATTTGTTAGGGTTAGGGTTAGGGTTAGAAATTAGAGAATTTTTTTTTTTTATATAATATAATATAGAGCTAATATAAGGTCCCAATTTCAGTTTTTATAAGGTTTTCAGGGGTCCTAAACATTTTTACTTAGAATACTCGATCTAGTTTACTTAGTATGTTTTTGAGATATAAGCACCTGGTAATAATCACTGCTAGTAATAGTTACTAAAATACTTAATTATAATATTGTTACAAGTGAACTATAGCCTTCTTTAAAATATAGTACTTGCAACACAGCACACGGCGACAGAGATCTATATAGGGTCAGAATAGATATGAAGCAGGTGGAAGTGGAATATTACTTCACTAGAGCAATTTGATATAGTTTATACAAGAGTAAGATATATGTTTATTAAGATATATTTATTTATGGTACAATATCAAGATATAAGACTATCCTAAGGTATCTATACCTAAAGAATCCTAATAACTTAAAGATTGTAGAGAACAAATCCTAGAGTGCAAGAGAGGGTAAAAGCTAGAGTTTATATAGCTTTTACAACTAATATAAATTATATAATAATAACAATACAGAAGTAGAAAAGGTATAAAAAGTATTAAACATATAAAAGGTATAAAAGGTATGAAAGGTACAAAAGGTATGAAAGGTACAAAAGGTATGAAAGGTATAAAAGGTACAAAAAGTACATTTCGTCTATTGTCTAATTATCAGCTATCCGATAATCCATTTAACATATATTGTAGCTCGTTACGATCGTCATGATCTTTTGGATCTTTTGGGAACATAATCTTTAATATGTTTCTAGGCGTTCTATAACATTTCCATCCCCTTTAAGAACAAACTCTGTGAGTTAATAATTCTTTAAAACTTTCATTGTCTAGTCGATTAAGGCTACTCATAGAGAGGTCTTGAGTATGGTAGAGTTGTGACAAATTCCAGTGTTGAAAGACTTGGTATGTACGTTTAGCACATCTCCAGATATTACCGGTTTGGCGAGATCCTAATAGGGCTCTAATTTTCTCTTTAATTTCTTTAAGAACATTATAATCATTAGCAAAATCACTTCGCAGTTTTCCCAAATAATAACAAATTTCTAAAGTTCTAATCTGTTTCTCTTTTTGACTTCCTTTTGGAGGTTAGCTCAGTCGAGAAGTAATTTCAGTAATTTGATTTTTCCAAGTAGAATCTAATATTAGTTTGGCTCTAATAGGAGAGTTTATGTTTTGGTTCGTTAAGTCTTTTATAATCTTTTCAACCGGGGTTTCTTGGGTTGATACTTCTGGTTCATTGTAGATGAGGTCATCTAAATCTGGTTCTGGAAGGTATTCGTCTAGTGGATCATTTGGAGTTGGTACTTAACTTCCTTCTAGTATAAATAATGTAAGAAGATTGGTTTCGGTTGCTATAGTAATTTGATTTCCGGTAAGCACAAGAGTATGGTTTTGAGTATAGGGATCTTGATTCCAATGAGTAATTAATTTGGCAAGAGTGGCTAAAGTTTGAGGTTGTAGATTTTCCATTTTCGGTTAATTTCTGTTTTTGCAAATTTGTAAAATTTTAAACAAGATAAAATTTAACTTCTATATATATTTAAAATACTATTAGCGACTAGAAAGGTTACTATTCTGTAATTGGCGATAGAATAAAAATAAATAAGAGTACTACTAAAATAAAATAAATACTATTTTGAAATGGATTTATACAATATAAAGTAACAATATAAATAACAATAAACAAAAATAAAAATTGTGTAAAATACAATAGAAATTGGCCAAGTGGAACATTTGCAGAATATTCTCTAGTAGTCGATACTGGAACCGCAGTGCACAGGTACACCAGACTACCGCAGGTCTCGAACTCACAATCCAACAATGACTATGATCATTCTTAACCACTAAACTACAAGTGTAATTACACTAAATTTCAAATTTGTACTATTTTTGAAGATCAATTATTTCGTCATTTCTACCCAATCAAATTATTGAATTTGAGCACGTTTTGTCGATCATGATTAACTCAAATTAAGAAGTATATGTCGTAACTTCTGGTTCTAAAGTTTCTTGTCTTTTCTTCTTTCTTTTTCAACATGGTTAAACATTATACTATATCTCATGCTAAGCGTAGTTTGATTCGTAGTGTTAACAGAAACAACAATAACAACAATAATAATAACAATAATAATGATAATACTGATAATAATAATAATAATAATAATAACAATAATAACGAAGTTATCGTTATTTCCGATAACGAAGAAGAAAGTGTTCCCTGTATGATTGCAGTGGTATACCTATATACTTTTGAAGCTGTGGGTTTTACCGAGGAACAAAGATAACTAAATAATAATACTAAAATAATAGAAAAAAAATAAAATTAAAAATAAATAAAAATAAATAAAATTTTGTAAGTGTCGTGAAGAGTATCAAACTTTGACGGCGCGATTAGGTGTCCTTAACCAAGATATTTCAAGGTTTCAATATCTTGTTCAGTAGGAGCGAGCTCATGTCTTGATGAGTCAAAGGGTAGCATTAAACCATAGAATAGAATATCTGAAGGCATTTTGTTGGTTTAAAGGGTATAGCCTTGAGTAATACTTTGTAATTCTGTATCTATTTTTCTTTTTAATAAAGTTAAATATTCTATATGTTTAAAATAAAATTGAAAATTTACTGTGTTTTCCATCTCCTTTAAGAATTTTCTCTGAAAATTCTAATTTTCTATGACAATAGTGGGTTGCCAATTCAGTTTTTTGTAATATTTGGCAAGTCGGTCGCTATTGTAGTACTTCTTTAGAGTTTGTCCTTGTAGTGTGCAGAGTTTATAAGCACTATTGTTTAATTTATTTTTAACGATAAAGAGTCCTATTCGTTTATCCTCAAATTTTGCTGAACGAGAGGCTTCAATGTCTTTTTGTTGTACCCATACTTTATCATCTATTTCGTATTCTTCTGATCGTATTTTTGAATCAAATCAGACTTTCTGTTTCTTTTGAGATTTTTCAATATTCTTTCGAGCTTTTTTTGTTGGTAGGGCAATTTATCTATTAGTTCGAAGGCTCTTTGTAATATACTATCTTCTAATGCCATTTCTTCATCCGATACATCAGGTTCTATCAGAAGAACAGTTTCGATAGGTAGGATGGCTTGTCGTCCATATACTAGCTGAAAAGGAGTATATACAGTAGTTGCATGTCATTTGGTTTTGTATGTAAATAATATGGCAGGTATATGTATATCCCAATCTTCATCAGTTTCCTTTACTTTTGCAAGAGAGCTGCAAAGTGTTCGATTTAATCATTCAACTATTCCGTTAGTTTGGGGGTGATAAGGTGAAGAGAATATGTGCTTAATCAAAAACTTTTTACACAATATTCTAACAACTTCACTAATAAAATTCTTTGCATTGTCTGAAAGAATTATTTTAGATACTCCATGTCAGCATACAATTTCTTCAAAGATAAATCTGGCGAGTGTTTCTGCGCCAGCGTCTGGTACGGCTTTAGCTTCTGGCCAGTGAGTGAGATAGTCAGTAGCAACAATAATATAACGGTTGCCTTGGGTGGTAATGGAGAGAGGTCCTACTAGGTCTATACCAATTCGTTCAAAGGCTCTTCCTACTTGTATAGGATGGAGAGGTTCCTTTCGTCTTCCTTTTCCACACTTCTGGCAGGTTTCACATGATTGTATATAGCTTTGGATATCTCGATTCATTTGGTCCCAATAGTATTGTTCAGATATTTTATAATACATAGTATCAGTTTCTAAATGTCCGGCAGTAGGATGACTATGCATCATGTAGAGGATAGATTCAACTTCGGTCCATTTTATCACTCGTATAGATTTGGTAGGGTCTTTTCGGTTCTTCTTATAGAGCAATTTACTTTTAAGTTCATAATATCTAGATTGTTTAATAATTGTCTTTTGTTCATGGTCAGTAAGTTCAGGAGGTAATGTGTCTGATTCTAAATATTCTACTAAATTTTGATACTGGTCCAAATTCATGTAGCAGAGGTTAGAGAAGAGGAATGTGTCTGGATCGGTAGTCTTGAGAGGGCATCAACATTAGAATGGATTCGTTTTGGTTTATGAACAATAGTAAAATTGTAGAGTTGTAGCTTCATCATCCATCGACTTAAGTGTCCTTTAGGTTGTAAGGATTTTAACTATTTAAGAGCAGAGTAGTCAGTAACTAAAGTAAAGTGGTTTGTACCAAAATATTTATAGAAGTGTTCAATGGCTCATACTATAGCAGCACATTCTAATTCTGTGGCTCCATAATTAACTTTTTCTTTCTTTAAACTTTTGCTAGCATATGCAATAGGATGTTCCTTTTGGTCATCCGATATTTGGCTTAAAGTGGCTTCAAATCCTGTATAGGAAGCATCAGTTGCTAAGATGAATTCTTGTTTATAATTCGGATAGACAAAAATAGGAGCAGTGATAAGTCGTTGCTTCAATTCATCAAACGCTTTTTGACGTTGAGGGGTCCATTTATAAGGGCAGTCATTATGCAGCAGTTGGTTAAGAGGATGGGCAATAGAGGAGAAGCTTTTAATAAACCTTCTATAATATCCGGCAAGGTCTAGAAAAGATCGAACTTGTGTAGTGTTTTGAGGAGATTGAATATTTTGTATAGCAAGAGTTTTAGCTGAGTCTGGAGAGATTCCTTTTGCTTCTATAATATGTTCTAAGAAAGGTAATTGTTTTATCCAAAAGATACATTTATCCAGATTGAGTTTCAATCTAGCTTTTCTGATTCTGGTAAATACTTCACGTAAATGTTTAATATGGTCCTCAAAGGTCTGTGAGAACACATTAGTATCATCTAAATAGACTACTATGTATTTGTAAGCAATGTCTTTGTAAACTTGATTCATTAAGCGTTGGAAAGTTGCAGGGGTATTACACAATCCAAACGGCATTACATTGAACTCATAGATACTATATTTTGTGATGAAGGCAGTCTTCTCTCTGTCATCTGAGTGAACTTTTACTTGCCAATATCCACTCATGAGATCTAAGGTAGTGAAATACTTAGCTCCAGCTAGAGAATCTAGCATTTCATCAATCCTAGGTAAAGGCTATTGATCTTTCTTCGTAATGGCATTTAGTTTATGGTAGTCAATACAGAATCTTTTCTTTCTATTCTTCTTGGTGACAAGTACAACAGGAGAGGTCCATGGGCTAGAGGATTCTCGGATTAATTTATTATCCAATATTTGTTGTACTTCTTTGTTAATAAAGGTTTGTTTGGTAAGAGGTACCATGTAAGGTCTAGAACTTATAGGAGATACATCTTTGGTGAATATTTGATGAGTTACTAGGTTCGTTTTTCCAAGCTGAGACATATCCTTGCAAAGAGATTGGAGAATTCTATGAGTAACTGGTGGAATTAGGCTCCTTGATCTGGGCTTAAAGGTCCTATTTTTGGTGCAATTTCGGTAGTATAAATTTCATAGATTTGTCTGTTTCTATCATTTTCTGTATCCTCAAGCAGTTTTTGATCTTGCTCAGGATAGTTTAAAAATTTCTAGTCTTTTTAACCAGGTCTTGGGAGAAGAGAGATTTATTATAGAGGTTTTTCATTTGACGATGAAACTGTTTAAATTTATTGATCTTGGTCTGTAATATAGCAATAGTCTGTGCTTGCTGTTCGGAGGCTTGAACTTGTTTTTGCAAGTAATTAATTATTTGAGCTTGTTGATGAACTTGCTCTTGTAGCAAACTAATTATTTCTTGTTGGTTAGGTTGTGCAGGAGGAAGTTCAAGTATTAGTTCCGGCTATTGAGAGTGAGCTTCATTATAACATTTCTGGCAGCAGTTCCCAAATTGTTCAAGTTCAGTTCTGGATTTAGCCATAAGGCAATTATTACAGAAAGCTACTGTTCCTTGGAAATTCTTTTGTAAGTTTTTCATAGCCTTCTGTTGGTCAAAATCTGGGTGGCTAATATTAAAAGATTCAGCTAAGGTTCTGTTTCTTCAGTTTTGCTCAATTGGACTTGTGAGGCTCTTATTATAATATTAACTTCATCATAGGTATAGTCTTGGTTGAAGCGATTATTAGCAAGAGATTCGAGAGCGTGGACGAGACATTCAGTACTTTCGCCTAATTGGATCATGGCTAGTCGAAAGATATAGCTTTGATTGAGGTCATAGGCATGTTCAGCATTTCGGGTAGACTCAGTATAATATCGAATTCGGGTCCACAAGTTGAGATTGGGATTTCATTCTACATCACTGGCAGCCTTGTAAGCATACAAGTGTTCTAAATTATAAAACCAGGAGTTTTCTCGAATGGTATCAAGTTTATATATTCTGGATCTAATATATTCTTCTTTGCAAAGTTTATATTAGATAAGAGTTTTTTTGCCATCACTATTAGTAAAATATTCTATGCTTCGAGAGTCATTTTTATCAAGCTCTTGGTGGAAATGAGT
Source organism: Dentiscutata erythropus (assembly GCA_910591965.1). NCBI lineage: Eukaryota > Fungi > Glomeromycota > Glomeromycetes > Diversisporales > Gigasporaceae > Dentiscutata > Dentiscutata erythropus. Next base: position 1,169 of record CAJVPY010000246.1, on the reverse strand, counting down.
CCAACAAACTTTACAAACCAAAGTTTGCTCTAGCATTTTGAGGTCTTCAGGCTTTTGAGGTACTTTACATTTACAGCAGTGGTTTACTCAACAAGGAGAGTAATGGTATAGTCAATAGTTTTCAACTTTACTTGGAGAGCATTCACACACATATTGTTGGTTTTTCAAGATAAGAGTATTTTGAGGGCAGTTCATTTCAATGTAACTATACTGGTTGCATCAGTAGCATTGGTTTTCTGGGCAGTCCTTATAGAAGTGGCCTGGCTGAGAACAGGTCCTGCATGTAAATCGTTTAGAAGCTTGCTTGGAACAATACACAGCAAGGTGGCCATATTGGTTACATCGGAAACATCGATTGTTTGGGCAGTTAGCAAAGAGATGAGTAGTAGAGAAGCAATTTTTACATCCTTGGTTGGCATCAGGGTAAGGTCTGGATCTGGAGGTAGAAGCAACAGGTTGATTTGTTTCAATCATATAAGCTTCTCGAGGATTTAGGTATTCTTGTTCAAATTGTTGTAATTCTTTTTCATCAGTCACAGTAGGTTAAGCAGGTAGTGGTTAGTTATATTCATAAGTGGTTGGAACATGAATCTTTTTCTTGTTCTATCTGAGAGTATAAGCTTTGTTTTTCCAATTGTAACTGGCTTTAACTTTTTGCGACCAGTCATTTCCTAAGAGTAATGAGTAAGAAGCAACATTTATTACTTCTACATCAAGAGGGATAGTTACACCTTCAATTTCTACAGGGAGATTTTTAATAATTCCTAAAGGTCAAGTAGAATTTCCAGTAGCAAATAAAATAAGACTAGTAGAGAGAGCTTCTATTTTTAGTCCTAGTTTTTTGACGGTTTGATGAGAGATCATGCTGATAGCAGCACCACTATCTATTACGGCTTGGTAAGGTTTTTCTTTAAGTTTGATATTGCATTTTACAGGAGTGATATAAGAAGAAGTCTGTATCTTGGTTTTAGCTTCCTTAGCTAAATATCCGGCTAATGCTTCTCGAATAGATTCATTAGCTAAAAAGGTTTCAAATTGTTCGAAGGTATAGTCATTTGTGGTATCTACAATATATGCATCACAAGGATAAGGAGTAGAAGAGCGGCTTCTGGATCGGTTATTAGATTGATAGTCCCTATCATTCCTAGATCTATTTCTAGATTGGCTTC
>CAJVPY010000245.1:0-30887 GCA_910591965.1 Dentiscutata erythropus | reverse complement strand
TAAATATTTTAAATTTTAAAAAAAGTAAATCATAAGCAAATTTATAGCAATTTTCCAGGCAAATTTGCCTGGAATTGCCTACAGTTTAAGGAATATTCGGACATACTCGGACACCAATATCTTATAACTCTGTGATTACAATCAAACAATTTTTGTACCATTCGAATTGTCTAGGTGAGATGAATCGAATAGTGGTAAAATATTTAATTTCATTCACAAGATCACGATATATGTTTGCAATTTATCAAATTACCCATATCTGCCACAATATCCTCTTCCAATTCATGTTGCATACAATTGTCAATAATTCGTAACTCTGTGATCCAAATTGAATAATTTTAGTACCATTCGATTCATGTCGATGAGACAAATTGAATAGTACTAAAATTGTTTAGCCAGGACCAATAAATAACGAGTTATGTAGGATTTTTACCAACTTCGCCAAATTACCTCTATTTATCTTATAACCAGTTTTTAATTTATATATAACTTGTTTTCTACTTGTATAAACTTGTTTCTTAACGATATTATGTTAAATATCACCAAACATAGCTGTAACTCTTATTTTATTAAACAAAAAAAGAAGTAGTTGCCTATACAAAAGAATATGGAAGAAATAAATCTGCATATAACTTTATGCTTGATAGTAGTATAGTTGGATGCTGAGTAACTGTAAGTGCAAACTAAAATGATAAAGTAAATCAAAATAGTAAGTCATCTGGTTCAGGTCGAAAGACTTTTTATATTGAAGCTAAAAAAAGATTATATAAATAGATTATCAAACAAAGAAAAAAAGGTTTAGTCATAACATACACAATTATACGAATTAAAATAATGGAAATTTTAAAATATTTAGATGATGTATCAGTAACTTTATTATTAGATTTTAAAGCATCAAATTGTTGGATTCATGGTTTTATGAAATAAAATCAGTTGGCTTTACAATGTCATACAAAAATTTCAAAAACTTTCTAAACAAACTAAAGCATTGTTAAGCAGTTTTTATATTTTTGTAAATAAACTTAGAGCTTAAAAGTCTTATAAGTTAGGAAGCTAACAATTATCAGGTAATTTTCTAGGGGGGAGGTCAAAAAAATTGAAATTTTATATGTAAAACCTGACAATTTATATATTAAAAACTAGGGGGGTAAGCCTCTGATAAAAAAAAATTAGATAATAAATAACACCACTCTTACAAAATATTCTCAATATAGATAAAACTCTTGTCTGGTTTGACATGGCAAAGAATATTACAATTAATGAAATAGACAAAAAACAGTATATATTTGTGAAACTGGTAATGATAAAAACTGATTTATTGTTGTATTAACATGTGCAGCAGGTTATTACCTTTTTTTTATTTATTTATTATTTATTTATTATTTATTTATTTATTTAAAAATCTTATTTTCAAATTAGACAGAACAAAATTTCCTTCTATTTGCATTTTCAAAAGTATTCTTTTCTAACTAAAATTATTTATAAAATTTGGTTAACTGTGTTAAATTAGCTAATATTATATAGTTATAATAATTATATTTATCGAAACTGTAATGTTTTGATTATTTGTATAATTAATGTTATACAATATTGTCATAATTTAGTAATTCATAATCGATTTGTAAATTAATATAAAAATTGAATATGAATACTATTCACATCCTTAGAGATTAATCTTTATTCATTATATATACTTTGTTGATACTAAATTGACTAAGATATAAATAATATTAATAACATGCTTAGTAAATTACAAAATTTTTATTACTAGAATAATAAGGTTTACTACAGAATTTTTTATAGTAACTCGCAATATAAACTATAGTAATTACATCACAAACTAATTCAACTACATAATGTAATTATTAAAATAGCAAGCAAATTTTATTAAATTTTTTTTACAATCAATACAAACTCAACTTTAATTGTATATGTATTAAATAGATTCATCAGCAGAATTATAGTATTTGCATAATATAATATTTATATTAGTTATTTGATCAATATTATTGAATCTATTATTGCCAAAATTACAAACTTAGTTAGATTGACCCAAACATCATTTGGTTAATTTTTATAAGATGTTTCAAAATTTATAAAAATAGCTATAATAGGCTTTGTAGTTTCATTAATAGTATTCTAAGTAATTCTGGCTAATACTACAAATCAAAAATTGAAAATTGCAACTCATCAAAAAGTTGACAACTAATCAATTGAAAACTTTTTGGCAACTAATTGAACAAAAATTGAATAAAAATTGAATAATTGAAAGGTTGATAACTAATCAATTGCAAAATTTTTAGCAATTTGTAGCACTAATTCTGGCCAAATTTTTTGATTATTTCTCTTAGCCAATTAAAATTAAGAATCTGCTATAAGATTTTGCCATATTATTAAGAAAGCTAGATAGGTAGGTAGATATAATGTAAAAATTATAATTTTTAAAAAGCTGTCGATATGTAATTAAAATATAAACAATATTCTGTACTCTAATATAAAAAAATTCTAATTTCTAATCTAATTTTAATATAGATTTTTTACTTTAAAATATTACATATTGAAAATTGGTTTGATTTTTTAAAGAGATCTGGTTGGTGCCTATTTATCAATAGCTCAAGCTGATAAAATTAAAATCTCTAGTAATAATATTATACTTTTTCGAACTATAAATAAAAATATCTTAGCAATTTTCTATTTAATCATATCATAGAATAAAAATAAAAAAGTTTTTATCAATATTAAATGGGTAGTTATCATCAATCAAAGTTTGAAAAAACTTAACTGCTAACTTTGTTTTAATAATTATCTAAATTCTTTTTAACTTCAAACAATAATTTCTTGACAACAAAATTAGTAAAGATTTTTATATTGATTACATGAATTTATAGGATAAAATTAAAAAACTTCACTAATTCTAAATATGCAATATATGTTTCTTACTGTAGTAGTTTGTGAGTTTATAAGCATATTATGCTTAGCCAACTTTGATAATTATTAATATATGAATTATTAAATATTTTAAATTCATTTTTTTAAAAAATTTAATATATTATACTATACAAACTTAATTTTTTGTTTCTCTAATATAAAAAATTTTTTTTGACCTACCTACCCAAAATTTTATTTTTAAAATAAAAAACTTTTTTAAAATAAAAGATTTTAATTTTAAAATTTATAATCTTGGACCCAGCAATTGACTAATAAAAATTAAATATATAATTATAAAAATTTTAATTTAAAATTTTTAATCTGGAACCCAGCAATTAGCCTTATATTTATCACAATATTACTATTACAATTATTAAAAAAAATTTATTATTTTTACTCAAACTTTGATGATGAATATTTTGATAACTAGTAATCAAAATTAGCTTAAATTTTTAATATAAATAGTGTTTATATTTATATATCATGAATAGAAATTTTAGCCAATTTGGTTTAATATTTCTTGAGTAATTGTTTGTATACAATAGTCATTTTTTAAAAAAAATTGACTATAGTATACAAGCTATTACTTTAGAAATATTGAACAAAATCAGCCAAAAATTTTTTATATAATAAAAAAATATCAATACTATCTATAGTAAAATTTAAGCTAATTTGGATTACTAGTTATTGAAATATCTATTGTCAAAATTTTTCTAAAAATAACAAATTTTTTTTTTTTTGTAAGTGAGATCTTTTCTTCAGTTTCTTTATTATTCATTATGCAGATATTACATAGTAAGTTTATATAAATTTTTGAGAGAAGTGGAGAATAAGCTAATTTACTTTAGACCTTAACCTTAGCTAGATAAATCAAAGACCTCTAGACTATAAATCAAGTATGTTGTGTGGAAAAGTATTATGGGTAATGTATTTATGTTTTCAAAAGGTAATTTTACTTTATAGAGCTTTTTCTTCTGTCATAAGTTAAATTAGATTTTCCAAGATTATTAAATTTGTTATCGGAGACTGGGTTGTATTATTATCTGTGGGCAGGATTCGGCTAGAGACCAGATAGATTCATGTACTTCTTTGGTTATTATATGATGAAGTTCTGGTAAAAGATTTACTGCAGTCTTATAATTTTGAGTAGATACTAGTGTTTTTTTGGTAATAACTTCTAAAGATAGTTGTTTGTTAATGTGGATACTAATAAAATTCTGAATGAATTGGTTAGTATTGATAATATTAATATTATGTTTAGATTTTAGTTGTATTAGTTTATTCATAATAATAGTTTGGAGTGTTATACTATTATATTGGCAGATAAGCCAATGCTAGCCTGTCTCTGTTATGTTATTGCATCATTTACAACTGGGTGATGTGTGAGTATTTGGATGTTATTTGGTAATTTATTCATTAGAATTTTAAATTTAAAGATTTAATTTAGGATAATTTAGAGTTAGTATGCCTTGTACGAGGTTTATCGTCATATTCAGGTATTGAAAAGTAGGTTGCTATTGTATCTTTGATATTATTGTGTCCCAGTATTGAATGCAGTTTTGTGTAAACCAATTGTTAATATTTGTTGTAGTATGTAAATTTTTTATAGTTATTTTTATATTATCAAATATTAAATAGTGATTAAATCTGAGGAGATATATGTTGTGGAAGAGTATTGATAGGTCTATTTCAAATTTTCTAATAGAGGTTTGTATTATTGTTGTACTGTTTGATCAGGTATAAGTGCTTATAATAGTTATATTTTTGGCAAAGATTGCAGCTCTGATAGCAGTTATGTATCTAATATTATAATCTTTATAGATTATATAAGGTATTATTAGAAAGATATCTAGGATAGTTGGTAGGATTTTAAGTAAAATAGTTGAGTTTGTGTTTAATTATATTTATATATGATGGGGTATGATAGTAATTAATATATATAATACAGTTATAGCAATCTTGGTAGGACTCAGCCAATAATTGTTTTGTATTGTGATTTTTGTATAATTATAATTTAATGAAATTGTAGCTATTGGTTTAGATAGGGTGTCCTTAAAGGGCTTAATGATTAGTTGTATTTTAAAGTTTGTTTCATTAGGTATAGACAGGTAAGTTTTCTATATTGAATATCTAAGCTATTTGAAATGAGTATTAGTAATTATAAGATATGTAACAGTATGGTTTAGCACTACTTTTCCTGCTTGGTAGTAAAGTAAGTAGATTGTTTAAGTTTTCATGCCAAACATGTTTTGATAAAACTTGAATCTGGAAAGTAGTATGTTTTGGGTATCAGATGTTGTTCATTGTACGGTCATGAAGGGGGTAGTGATTACAAAGAATGAGAATATTAGTTGCAGTGTCTAAGTTTTAATGTTTGATTTTGAATAGGTTGTCTCTAAAGAAGGTTATTTTGCCAAATACTTGGTAAGATATTATTATCTATTTTGAAAAATTATTTGCTAAAGTTCATATAAATAGATTGGGGTTTGTGAATATAAAGGTTGCTGAGAATAATTCGCTTATCGCTTGTATAATTATTTTGAACCACTTAGGAGTTCATCTTTTTGAAATTTTTTTTATATTGTGATGAAAACTTTTTCAATCTAAGACTTCAGAGTTGTCGTGATTTGTAAATTGTTCTATGGTATGGATATTGTGTTGATGAAGTCTGCTTTTTATCTGAGTACTATTTTTTATATTTATTAGAATAGTATAAATTGTGGTTTCTGATGTCAAAAGTGGTATTAGATATGGGTTAGATAAATGTGTGAAGGTTAACTGTAGCTTGTGTAAATTAATTATTAGTTGGCCTGTAAAGGTTTTTAGTTCTGTGTGAGTAAATTGTAGTAGTTCTGATAATATAGATATGTTGGATAGCACATCATTTTGTAATTGTTGTAGTCAAATATTAAAGGTGGTTGGTGATACTGATGAGTTAAGCATATTTTCCAATATGAAGGCTTGATGAAATTGTTGTAGTTGGTGTGCATTTATTAGTGTGTAAGTATGTAGGTGAAAGAGGAGGGAGTTTGGTACTTCTCGAGATAGTTTTGCTTTATATTTCACTGTTGTGGTATAACATTTTATAAGGTATTGAGTATCTGTAGAGGGCAAAAATGTGTTAGTGAGCCAGTAACGCAGCCAAGAGAGTAACACTATATTAATAATATAAATATCTTGTTTTTAGTGATTTTTGCATAATTTAGTTTGTTCAAGTCTTTGCAAAATTCTTTTTTGATAGTTTTAATTGCATGTTGATTGTTGATAGTGTAATCAATATATGTTTCTAGAAATTTAAAAGTTTGCTTGGGCAGTAGGTTTATAATGGGTTGGTTTTGGAAAATAATAGGTAAGATGTCATTATTGTTATTATAGCAGAGTACTGATTTTGATGGAGTTACTGTGATATTTGTCATCTAGTAGAATAAAGATGCTATCATCAAAATTTGTTGTAAGGAGGTGCAGTTGGGTGCTATCCATGTAGTGACATCCATAAAAGCTATGACGTTAATTGTAGTAGTTCGTATTAAACAGTATTGGTTATTTGTACTGAAGTTTTATAGCCTAGAGTGAATTTTAATATACAGCTAATTAAAGGGTCATAGTAAGTTCACTAGAGTATTGGGGATATTGTCTCGCCTTAATTTATTCTGCTCTTGACATTGTAGAGATGTATTTTATCGATTGATGTAATTATATGGTTTTGACATGACAAGAAAATTGTGCTAATAATATTTAAGAATTGAGTTGGAACCCCTATTCTTGAGAGAGCTTTTTCTAATAAGAGTATATGGACTGTATCGTATACTTTGGACATATCTTGTGATAATATTTAAAGCTCATAGTTATTAATATAAGTATTTTCGCAAAGATGAGTTATATGTTGAATTGGTTAGAGAGTAAAAGTTAGTGATAATGTGACATTGTTAGAGGTGTTAAGCAAGTTAGTATGTACTAGTATTGAACTAAGTTGTGAAGTAAGAATTTTAATAAAGATTTTGCATATATGCTCGATCAATGTAATTGGACGAGTTCAGGATAAGTCACCAGGTTGGTATTTCTTTTTTGGTTTAGGCCAGACTAGTCTCTGATGCCAGGCCTTAGGTATTGTTTGAAGTGTAATACATGTGTTAAAGATCTTTTTTAGTTGTTTAATAGCTGCATTTGGTAGGTTTATTAGCATTTCATTGAATATGGTGGAGGGACCAGTAGCTTTGTTATTTGGTGCATTCTTAACTATTTGTTCTATTTCTTGCAATTTGATTGTTGCTAGTAGTCATAAATATGTTGATAGTATTACTAAGAGGATAGGTCATAATATTGTTCCTATTTTGGCCACAGAGTAGAATTGTAGGGGTTGTGTTTGGTCCATTACTTAAAGTGTTGTGCTGTTGCTTGTTTAATTTCTTGTAAATTTGTAATAACTATAATAGGCATTATAATGTTGTGGGAAGTAATTGGGGTGCAGTGTCAGCCAAATATACTATTAACTATCTTTATTGTATTGCTTTGGAAGTTAGTGTAATTTCTATTGATGTAGTATTGGATTTTGTCTGTTTTTTGTTAATTGTTTTCTAAGTTCTAAGCAGTGTGAAAAGTTGTTCTGAGCTGTTTAAGAGAGGTTTTTGTGTATAGGTATATGTTGGATTCGAAGTTAGTTAGTTGTAAGTGTTAACTAGTATGTAGAACCTGCATTGCTCGAGTTCTGGTTTTTAATTTTTTGCTAATTCTTAGGCCTCAATAAATTAGCTTTTAGAACTAAGTATTGTCAAAATTTAAGTTTTTAATTTTTTGTTAATTTTTAGATTTAAACTTATCTTAGATTTAAATAAACCCATTTTAGATTTAAATAAACTCATTTTAGATTTAAATAAACTTAGCTTGGATTAAATGAACTTTGCTTGGGTTTAAATAAACCTGACTTGAGTTCAAATAAACAAATATATATTAGGTTTATTTAAATATAAATAAGTCTAAATTAAATTTAAATAAACCCAAGTTGGGTTTAAATAAATCTAGATTGGGTAAATAAACCCAAGTAAAATTAATAATATAATTTTTTTAATTTTTATTTAATTTTTTTTTTAATTCTTTTTTTTTTATATTTATATTTTTTGTTATTTTATAATTTTTTAATATTTTTTAAATTAATTTTAATTTTAAATTATTTTTTAATTTTTTTTATTAAAATTTCATTTTTTTTCAATTAAAATTTTTTTAATACATTTTTTAAATTATTTTTTTATATCTTTAATTTAATTTAATTTAATTTAATCTATTTAATTTGATTTAATCTATTTAATTTAATTTAATTAATTTAATTTAATTTAATTTAATTTAATCTATTTAATTTAGAATAAATCTAGACATTGTACTTATGCAGTTTGTATCTCTATAGCAAAACTAATAAAAATTGGAATTGGGTAAAGTATTAAGATTAGGTTAAGGTTAGATTAGGGTTAGGGTTTAGAGTTAGGGTAGGGTAAAATTGTAAGAGGAATATTTTTGGCTAGTTATACAACAAGATTACCCTAGTAAAATTTTGTGATATTGGTAATTTTAATAATTTTTATAATAAGGAGTACAAAGTATATGAGGCACTATCTAGTCTTGTTCTTAATTTAATTTAATTAATTTATTTAATTAGTTAATTTAATCTATTTAATTATTTAATTTAATCTATTTAATTTAATTTATTATTTTTTTTAAATCTTATTTAATTTAATTTAATTTAATCTATTTAATTTAATTTAATTTATTATTTTTTTAAACTCTAATTTAATTTAATTTAATTTAATTTAATTTAATTTAATTTAATTTAATTTATTATTTTTTTAAATCTTATAATTTATTTTTCTTTATTTTAATTTAATTTTTTTTAACTTTTATTTAATTTAATTTAATTTAATTTAATTTTTTAAATTGTATTTAATTTAATTCAATTAATTTAATTTATTATTTTTAATTATATTTAAATTTATTTTTAATTTTAGTTTATATTTATTTTGATTTAATTGAATTGAATTTATTATTTTTTTTGAATTTCATGAGTCTGTGAATACAAGATAAACAATTATATATTCATCAATTTATTTATCAAAAAGGGGAAATATAAGAATTTTAAAATGAGCCCCACAAAACATAATAAAGATGAATTGATATCCTCATCATATTCACAGGACTTATCAACTCAAAAAAACTGTGCTGATCATCAATCCAACTAAATTGAAAAGAGCGATAACTATAATAAATTATAAAAATATAGTAAACTTAATATCACAAATTATATTGTATAAAAAGGGCACTAGTAGCATCCCAAAGCCAATCACTAGAATGCTGCTTAACAATTAGAGTTAGTCTCTGCCTATATGAAGAACAATACTCAAGAATGGTTTACTAGTCTGGTGAATACTCCAAATCATTTTTATCATAAACAACATGGTCAAAGAGTAAATCATGTTAATATTATAAGTTTTATCTATTTATTCTAAGAAAAATTTAGTACTACTAAACAAAAAGCTACTTGGCAAAAACAACTCTTCAAAATTAAACAAAGAACAGATATAGTTGATATCTATGTTAGCTGCTTTAAACAATTTAGAACCAGAGTTAACTCCAGAATTACTACTCTGCCTCTCTCCTTATCTAATTCTTTATTCAAGAACTTTAACTAGAATATGCTGTAAATATTTAAACATCTGAATTTGCTAATTTAGATGATACTATAACTGAAGCTAAAAAATGGGAAACAAGAAGTGTTATAAAGGGGCTTCCAGAAATTACATGATTTTGGGGTGGGTGGGTGGGTCCCCCAAAGTATCAGGTTATAATTCTGGTCAAAATTTTATAATTCTGGCCAAAATTAAAAAATTATATAATAATAAAATCTTTAAACTTGAATAACTTTTTATCTACTAGGTTTATTTAGATGATTTAACTACCAAAATAATCCTCTCAATGAGAGAATTCTAACAAGCCCAAAATCATTAAAATCCAATTATAGAGTCACAAAATAGATAATATTTTGTATTATTTTATATATATAAATAATACAAAAAATTATCTATTTTGTGATTCTGTAAATGGATTTTAATGAATTTGGGCTTGTTGGGATCTTTGCTTTGAGAGAATCATTTTGGTAGTTAAATAATCTAAATAGGCCTAGTAGATAAAAAGTTATTCAAATTTAAAGATTTTATTATTATATAATTTTATAATTCTAGAGGTGTGGCAACTTAGTGTAGTTGGTTAGTTGTCACCCTTCCAAGTGGCAGGTTTAGAGTTCAAATCCCATGGCTGATGATTTTGAAAAATGGATCTGCATTACAGTTAATGGTTGTTGATTATCGGTTGGATTTTAATTTGTAATTTCGGTCACACTATCTAGTAATAGAAGCTTTGGCGTAATAAATTCAAGGAACCAGAATAACCAAAAACCTATTTGGCAAGTTCTGAGTTGGAATATAGCAATAATCTTCGACAGTACTACAGGAGGGCTGAATTCGAACTGGGGCCCGAGATCAGAGAACTGAGTGACCAGATCCTATAGCAGAGGACATACTAGCTGAACCGCCAGATTGTCGCACCAGAGGAAAAGGGTATACACTTAAAAAAATATAGACAAGAGGAGGGCGTCCTTCAGGCACCTAAAGCCTGGGCAGACCGACCCGTCCGGGTTGCCGGCTGGAAGTAAGGGAGAGACCAATAGAGAATTTGAGTAAAGAGATAGTTCCAAATGCAGGTACTGGGGTTGTTGTGAACCTTACAAGAGCAAGGAGTATGTAATAGGTGACTAATTAGGAAGGTTGTGGCTTGAAATACAGATCGGGTTACAGTAGCACCCCAAAGATTGGCTTGAGATACGAACCCAGTAACAGCAGCACAACAGGTACTAGTTAGGAAGAAATTACTGAACATGCAGGTAAAAACATGTATGGGACATGAGCTACTCTGTTAGGTTTACCTTGTAGATAGATTAGTCATATATAGTTAGTTAGTCTTAAGACAGTGATTGATAAATCCAAAATGGTTAGTAAGTTCTAAAGTAGGGTGCAAAATCTATAGGTGTCACAAAAGCTACTATCGAATAGTGAGTTATACCTTGGTTAGGTGGAATGTAACTAGCAGTTGTAACCAGAGGGTTTAAATGGGTACTCCCTAGTTGGGGTACAGGTATAGTAGATAGTGTAGAACCTTCGGGCGGACTACTTAAATAGGCACTTAAAAGGTGTACACGTGGCTTGATGTATCTTCATTATAATTGTAAAATGTTATATATTCACTTAATAAAAAGTCTCCAGGCTATAGAGGTCATCTTAACACCAAAAAAAAATAAATAAATAATTTTATAATTCTGGCCAAAATTATACAATTATATAATAATAAAATCTTTAAATTTGAATAACTTTTTATCTACTAGGCCTATTTAGATAATTTAACTACCAAAATAATCTTCTTAATAAGAGGATTTTAATAAGCCCAAAATCATTAAAACCTAATTTTTTTTTTTTTTTTCTTTGATAACTGCGTACTAAAATTTTATTAAGATTTGATATTTAATACAAGACTAAACTACTTAATATTTGATTAGACTAAAAGCCGGCTGTCTTTTAAAGATGCCCAACTTTGGTTATCACACTGATGATTGCCACTATACCTCACATATGGCACAGCGCATTTAAAGATATAGTATAGCTTGGCTCAGCTTCCAACACGTCAAGATCTCACTTTCCCTTCAAATTCTTCCTTCTTCTCAAGCGGCACGAGACAAAAAGGAGGAAAAGTTTAAACAAAGAAATTATAAAAACAACCAAAAAAAAAAAAACCAAAAAAACAAGAAAGACAAAAGAAAAACAGATTGCAGAAAAGAAAAAATATAAAAAGAAATCTAAGATCCTAAAGGCACTATTATAACTCGTGCAAGGCTGATAAAAATTGTATAACAAGTGCAATGCTTGTATATCTCTTTTGTAAGGCTTTGCCTTAACGTTAAAGTTACTTTTTAATCTTCTCACCAACTTCGAATCGCTTTATTGCCTATTCTAATTTGTATCTCGAGCCAGGTGCTGCCGTCGTCTGAGGGTTACACTTAATCTAACCCAAGAAGGACCTGTATCTCAAGCCACCTACTGCTATAATTAAAGTTTCCAGACTGAGTCCTATGAAGTAGCGCTGTATCTGTTTGTAAACAAACACATAGTTGCATTCCGCTAGTCTATTCAAATTTGGGATGTAAACAATACCAATCTTTTGGAAGAAGTAAGCCAAATTCTCACATTTTATCAAAATTTTTTGAAAAACTGACGATGAGACAAAAAAAAGTAAAAAAGAAACCACTTGACCAAATAAAAGAGAGCAGCTTGAGAAAAACCCATTCTTTACTGTTTCCTAGTTGTTTTACAACCGATAGCTTCGTCGACAATAGGCTTGGACTTCTATTACCTCCACCTATCCACCAAAATTTTATATACAAGAGCACCATTAACTGCCAGTTATCTTGTATACTGATGCTTTTGGCTTGCATATCGAATATATAAAGGAGTCACTGACAGGTAGAGAAGATTAACCTTTATAAAAACTGCCCTGTTGATTCACCTCACTACAGGTTATTACTACTCTCCAGTATCGAAAAGGTTTTTCTTTTTGTTAGGAAATTTCGGTTCAAGTGATCGTCAGAAAGAGTTAAAATTATACGTCCAAAAATAGATAATATTTTGTATTACTGTATTTTATATATATTTACATAATACAAAAAATTATCTATCTTGTGATCTTGTAATTGAATTTTAATGATTTTGGACTTGTTAAAATCCTCTCATTGAGAAGATTATTTTGGTAGTTAAATCATCTAAATAGGCCTAATAGATCAAAAGTTATTCAAATTTAAAGATTTTATTATTATATAATTTTATAATTTTGGCCAAAATTATATAATTATATAATAATAAAATCTTTAAATTTGAATAACTTTTGATATACTAGGCCTATTTAGATGATTTAACTACCAAAATAATTTTCTCAATGAAAGAATTTTAACAAGCCCAAAATCATTAAAACCCAATTACAAAATCACAAAATAGATAATATTTTGTATTATTTTATATATATTTAAATAATACAAAAAATTATCTATCTTGTGATCTTGTAATTGAATTTTAATAATTTTGGGCTTGTTAAAATCCTCTCATTGAGAGGGTCAGTTTGGTAGTTAAATTATCCAAATTGGTTCAATATATCAAAAATTATATAAATTTGAAAATTTTTATTAATTAATACTATTTAAAATTTTTATATAATTTGATTGGCTAATAAAGTATCAGGTGTGGGTGGGTGGGAATAAGATTTTGAAATTTATTAATAAAAAAATATTACATAATTTCTAGAAGCCCCCTAACCTCTAACTAGAAGCCTGCATTGGGTCCCAAAGCCTGGCCCGGTGTGCAGGTCTGGGTGGGCCTAAAAAAAATTTTTATAATCGCGGGCCAGGCTGAGCTAGAATTTTGAAAAAATTTATATTAAAAATTTGTGGGCTGGGCCAAAACGGGCCAGGCTTGACAAAAATTTTTAACTGCGGGTGGGCCCAGGCTGGCAAAAAATTTGTAACCCTAATTGTGGACCAGGCCCGAGCCTTAAAATTAGGAATTTACAGGCCTCTACCTCTAACTATAATACTAATGATAATACTTACCAAGCTATTAAATATTTAACTAAGCAAATAGCTAAATTAAGTATTAACCTTGCTGAAAAACAAGCTGTATCTCCTCCTTCTTCTACTTCTGTTTATTACTTAAAAAAATATAAAAATTCTTCTCGACAGGGTAATAATAGTGTAGTATATTACTGTTGTAAAAATAAAGGATGTTTTATTAGAGACTGCTGTGTTAGAAAAGAAGATAAAAGAAGAAACTCCTGTGATTATTCTTGTGACCAAAGCAGTAACTACTCTTCAAGGGATAATCAATCCTATGACCATTCTTGCTTTTGTAATAGGAATAGATCCAATACCAACCAAGAATATAGAAATTGCTTCTCTATTACCCATCTCTTTGCTGATTGTCTAAACAACTAATGTCTTAGATGCAATTAATATAGCCACTTTGCTATATATTGTTTTAAGCAAGCTTCTAAATGATCCACATGCAGGACCTGTTCTTAGTCAGACCACTTCTACAAGGACTGTCCAGAGAACCAATGCTACAAATACAACCAGTATAGTTACATTGGAATAAACTGTTCACAAAATACCTTCCTCTTAGAAAGCCAAAGATATGTGTGTGGATGCTTCCTAAGTAAAGTTGAAAGCTGTTGACAATACTACTATTATTCTTGCTGAGTAAACCATTGCTGCAAATATAAAGTATCTCAAAAGCCTAAAGATCTTAAAATATTAAAACAAACTTTAGTTTGCAAAGTTTGTTGGACTTATTTTCACCAAGAGCTTGATAGAAATGATTCTCGAAGTATAGAATACTTTACTAACAGTGATGGCAAAAAAACTCTTATTCAATACAAATTCTACAAAAAAAAATGTATCAGATCCAGAATATATAAACTTAATACTATCTGAGAAGATTCATGGTTTTGTAATTTAGAACACTTGTATACTTATAAGACTGCCAATGATGTAAAATGAGACTCTAATCTTAATCTATAGACCTGAGTTTAATATTATACCAAGTCTATTTGAAATGCCAGATATGTCTATGATCTTAACTAGAGCCATATCTTTCAACTAGCCATGATCCAATTAGGTGAAAGTACTAAACACCTTGCCTACACTCTTGAACCTCTTGCTAATAATTGATCTAACCAAGACTATACCTATAAAGATATTAATATTATAATAAGAGTCTTCTAAGTTTAATTAAGTAAAGCTGAAGAAACAGAATTACAAAGAATCTTAGCTAAATCTTTTGATATCAGTCATCCAGATTTTGATCAACGAAAAGCCATGGAAAACTTACAAAAGAATTTCCAAAAAACTATAAGACTCTGCAAAGACTGTCTTATAGCCAAATTCAAAACTAAACTTAATGATTTGAAGTCTACTGTCAAGAATATTATAATGAAGCTTATCCTTAACAGCTAGAACCAAAACCTGAACTTTCTCTACCTCCTCCTGCACAATCTAACCAACAAGAAATAATCAATTTATTACAAGAGCAAATTTGACAACAAGCTCAAATTATTGATTATTTACAAAAACAAGTTCAAGCTTCCGAACAACAAGCTCAAACTATCACTATGTTACAGGCTAAGGTTGATAAGTTTGAACAATTTTATCATCAAACGAAGAACCTCTATACTGAATTTCTCTTCTTCCAAGACCCTGTTAAAGAGACCCAAAATTTTTAAACTATCCTAAGCAAAATCAAAAACTACTTGAAGATTTAAAAAATAATAGAAACAAACAGTTTATAAAATCTATATCACTGAAATCGCACCAAAAATAGGACCTTTAGACTCAGACCAAGGGGCCCAATTTCACCAGTTACTTATAGAATTTTCTGACCTTTTTGTAAAGAATATAACTCAACTTGAAAAAACTAACCTAGTAACTTATCAAATATTGGATCTCTTGCAGTATAGGTTATACCTTCATTTTTTCCAGTTGATATGACAAATAAAGAGCATCGTGACTTAAGTCATGATGCCTTTATTCGTCACTCATACCAGAAAAAATGAAGGTATAACCTATACTGCAGGAGATCCCAAATATTTACCAAAGATGTATTTCTTATAAACTCTAAACCCTACATGGTACCTTTTACCAAACAAACTTTTATTAATGAAGAAGTTTAATGAATGTTGGATAACAAATTGATACGAGAATCCTCTAGCCCATAGACCTCTCCTATTGTACTTGTTACCAAGAAAAATAAAAGAAAAGATTTTGTATTGACTATCGAAAACTAAATGCTATCACAAAAAAAGATCAATACCTTTTACCTAGAATTGATAAAATATTAGATTCCTAGTCAGAGCTAAGTATTTTTCTATTTTAGATCTTATGAGTGAATATTGGCAAATTAAAGTTCATTCAGACAATAAAAAGAAAACTGCCTTCATCACAAGATATGGCACCTATGAGTTTAATGTGATGCCATTTGGATTGTATAATGCCTCTGCAACTTTCTAATGCTTAATGAATCAAGTTTACAAAGACATTGCTTATAAATATGTAGTAGTCTATCTAGACAATACTAATATATTTTCTCAGACCTTTGAGAACAATATTAAACATTTTGTGAAGTATTTACTAGGATTAGAAAAGCTGAACTAAGACTCAACTTTGACAAATATATCTTTTGGATAAAATGATTATCTTTCTTAGAACACATTATAGAAGAAAAAGGAATCTTTTCAGATCCAAATAAAATCATTGCTGTACAAAATATTCAACCTCCTCAAAATACTACTTAAGTCCGATCCTTCTTAGGCCTTGCCAGATATTATAAAAAATTTATTAAAAACTTCTCCTCTATTGCTTATTCTTTAAACCAACTGCTGCATAATAACTGCTCTTATAAATAGACTTCTCAATGTCAAAAGGCTTTTAATGAATTGAAGCAATGACTTATTACTGCTTCTATTCTTATTTATCTGAATTATAAACAAGAATTCATCCTAGCAACCAATGCTTTTTATACTGGATTTGGAGTCACACTAAGCCAAATATCTGATAATCAAAAGAAACACCCTATTGCTTATGCTAGCAAAAGTTTAAAGAAAGAAGAAGTTAACTATAGAGCCACAGAACTAGAATGTGCTGCCATAGTATGAGCTATTAAACACTTCTATAAATATTTTGGCACAAACCACTTTATTCTAATTACTAACCATTCTGCTCTTAAATAGTTAAGTCTTCACAATCTAAAGGATACTTAAGCTAATAGATGATGAAGTTACAGCCTTACTACTTTACCATAATCCATAAACCCAAACAAATCTATTTGAATATTGATGCTCTCTCAAGACTCGATCCAGACACATTCCTCTTCTTCAACCTCTGCTATATAAACTTAGACCAGTATCAAAACTTAGTAGAATATTTAGAATCAGATATATTACCTCCTGAACTAACTAATAATGAACAAAAGACAATTATGAACTTAAAAATAAATTGCTCTACAAGAAGAACTGAAAAGATTCTAACAAACCTATACAAGTGATTAAATGGACTAAAGTTGAATCTATTCTCTATATGATGCATAGTTATCCCACTGCTGGACATTTAGGAACTAATATTATGTATTATAAAATATCTGAATAATACTATTGGGACCAAATGTATCGAAATATTAGAAATTATGTACAATCATGTGAAACCTGCCAGAAACATGAAAAAGGTAAATAAAAAGAACCTCTCCATCTTATACAAGTATAAAAAGCCTTTGAATGAATTGGTATAGATCTAGTAAGACCTCTCCCTATTACTATTCAAGGCAACTGTTATATTATTGTTGCTACCGACTACCTTACTCTCTAGCCAGAAGCTAAAGCTGTACCAGATGCTAGTGCAAAAATACTTGCTAGATTTATTTTTAAAGAAATTGTATGCCAACATGAAGTATCTAAAATAATTCTGTCAGACAATACAAAGAATTTTATCAGTAAAGTTGTTAGAATATTGTGTGAAAAGTTTTTGATTAAGCACATATTCTCTTCTCCTTACCACTCTCAAACTAATGAAATAGTTAAATGATTGAATTAAATACTTTGCAACTCTCTTGCAAAAGTAAAAAAAACTAATAAAGACTAGGATATATATATACTTGCTGTACTATTTGCATATAGAACCAAATGACATACAACTACAGGATATACTTCTTTTCAATTGGTATATGAACATCAAGCCATTCTACCTATCAAAACTGTTCTTTCGATAAAATCAGATGTATCAGATAAAGAAATAGTATTAGAAAATAGTATATTACAAAGAGCTTTTGAACTAATAGATAAATTACTTTACCAATATAATGAAGAAGCTCAGAGAAATACTAAAAAATCAAAAAATTCTTTCCCGTTTATCACTGAAAATCATATTTGAGAATAAAAAGTAAACAAACTATTAGTTGTTAGTCCAAAATATAATTAAATCTTAAAGCAAGTTCAGCCCTTTGGGCAAGAAGTATTACTTGGTATACAATAATTATTCACGATGGGCAAGATACAGACAAACCACAACACTCTAAAGACAAAGACAGTGCCAACCTTAGCTCCTTTGAAGCCTAATGACAGTATGTCACAACAGAAAACATACTTCCAATCGTTTCAAGAAAAACTATTTGGTACAATATTAGCAGATGATAACTCCACAGACCCTGAAGCACCATCTCAATTGTTCACATATCCAACACTACAAATTGTACCTAGTACTTCTAAAAGCTCTAACAATACCAAAAACTGCCACTCCAACCTTCGCCACAATCCTTACACTAAACCCAAAAGTGGGCAATCTGGCTTACCCCAGAATGTAAATCAGTCTAAGTCACATAATACAATAATAATATTACTTAACCAACCTCAAAACACAACAAACTCCGAAAAGGTAGACTTGACACCGGTACCCTAATCCCAATGCAAATTTTTTTACAATCTGAACAAAACAAACCCATTTTGACTGACCCACATCCCCCAGCTAACTTGGGACCACAACCTGTTTCTATGAATACTGACCCTGCCTACACACCTATCTGGGTACCTGTTGGTTACTGACTTAAACAACTGACCGACTCTTTGAAACCCTGATTCTATAGCCAAGCAATTTGAAAACCTTCTAATCTTACTACTGACCCGTCTACAACAACCTCGGTTTTCTGAAACCAGTGCATAGTGGAAGCACTTGCACAAAGAAAATTACTCTTTGACACACAACAATAGAACAATAACCGAATTCTAGAAGCCTTTAAAGACAAAGCAAACTTAACTGATTTCCTAAAATACAAGGCAAACTCAAAACCTACCGTTTGCAACTTATCTTCTGCAATTAATTCAAAGTTCAACTTTTTTGACACAGCCTTCTTCAAATCTTTCACATGGATTAAAGAATCAATTTCACAGCACCAACGTGAATTCGAGACATTATATAATATAGCTCTTAAAAAGTATAAGAGACAACACGACACTCGCTTTGTTAACAAATCAATCAAAATCAAATTACAGAGAAACTAGGGGAAAAAATAGCAATAGACTACATTACCAACATCGATTTCTTTAAAACGAATCCTTATAATATAACTAGAAAATTATTTTACTGCACTAATTTTGCCTGTATTGATCTTCCTACGAGCTTTGAGAACACCAGAAAGATCATTAGAGAAGTCTTGTTTGACAGACTCGAACCATTACCACCTACTTTCATTTTAGCTTAGAAAATAGGGGGTGTGGTCTAATAAAATTTTGAGTAAATATACAAAAACAGGCTAGAAATCATTTTAGCATACAAATTTGTACATTAGATGGTTTAAGGGATAGCAGCACAGATTTCACTTTGTTATACAGTATTATATTTAAGACATGTGATTTAAATTTTTTTTAACTGACCTGTGGGTTATTCTGGAAAATTAAGTTTACTATTGGATAATACTAGATAAGTTTATAAAAAAGATTAAATAACAAAAATGGAATAATAGAAGCAATTATAACTTAAATATATGGGTGGAGTCAATAGAAAAGTAACAAATTTTTTCTAAGTAAAATTTTCTTGACTTTAAGCTTAAATATCTCAGCAATTATCTTATCAAATTTAATAATATTTTTTTATTTTAATTCTTTATAATTTCAAAATTAAAATAAAAAAATTTTGAGCAAATTTAATTAATTAGTTGTTGAGATATTTTAATTTAAAAATTAAAAAAAATTTACTAAAAACAATTTGTTTCTTTTCTATTGACTCCACCACATATATATATAAGGAAAAGGAAGGTATTGTAATATTGTAACGAAGAGAGATATTGTGACAAATTAGAATAACCTATGATTCTGTGATCAAAATAGGGTGAAATTCACACCTTTTGATTCATCTTAGTGAGAGGAATCGAATAGTATAAGTTTTATTTGATTTTGACTGCTATAGTTAAAATCTATTAATGAATACTAAATCACTCATGCTACTAAAGTTTAAACATCCAGTGTGACACTATATTTCTATTTTATTTTACTTTTAATCTAAAAATAATTACAAGATTAACAAAGAATTAAAAGCGAATTAGGCAAGAAAAAACCTATGTTTATTATTTTAAATTTATGATTTTATCTTTTATCAGAAAAATTTGGGGGTTCAACTTTTATCAGAGATTTTATCTTTTAGAAATTTAGGTTTTGTCTTTTATCATTATATAAAAAAGGTTTTATCTAACAACTATAAACAGAAGTATTAATATACCAGTGTTATAACAAGTAGAAGAGCTTTTAGGGTCTTGGACCAATTTAACTTTGACTATAAATAAATATTGGTTAAGTATAAAATAGTTTAAATCAATAAACTAATACATATAATTACAGGTTATGGTTTCTTTTATTAATAACATAAATCAATACATTGGAATACTACAATAATACTAAATACTATCAATAACCATTTACAATTATTCATAATTGTCCTCTTTTCTCATAATCTGAAACTACACCTTTATATATCTTTAATTTGTATGGGGTTTTAATCACTCGTTTGGAGTTTAATCAGTTGATTAAAGCTTTAATCAGTCATTTGATTATTCATTTGAAGCTTTAATCACTCTAATTGAACATGTAGATAATCTAATATCATAGCAATAAGAGTGAGCATAATAAGTATAATTTAATTAACTGCTTTATTCGGGGTCTGTTAAAGCCAAATACTTTTACATATAAATCTACATATTTCATAAATTCTATTTTTGATATCTTTATATTAAAAAAACTATTAATGGCATCAAAAAAACTATCCTTATAGTACCTGGGTTTAAGCAATAATAATAATATAATTAAAAATTTGACCCAGAGCCCTTGCCCCATGCAGAATTTACTAGATTTTGTAGTAATGTCAGCCTGCTTTATGTAGTTAGAAAGGCCATCAGCTAATGCTATGCATCACAAATTCAACTGATGTTATTTCAGGAACATCAATTTATATATCAATTTTACTGGTGTATGTTATTTATTCTCATTTATATCGTGCTATTTTTTCTACTCATTTCTCATGGCTTCGCTTTGCTCGGCCTTGTTTCAAACTTCACACCTTTTCAATTTACTAATAATGATATATACTGTACGTAATATCATAGAATCAAGTCCAATCATATTTCATTGTCACATGAATATAACCTAAATTTACTGCGATCTTTCATTATAGTCTTTGACGATCAGTGTTATCAATTAATCTATCCGGTAAAAAACCCGATAAAAAAAACAGAAAAATAAGAAATGCTGAAGTATATCGTATGCATAGATAGAAAGTCAATTAAAATGAAGCTTTTATTCATTGTCACAACGGATTTTTTTTGGCTATGGTTACTATTCCTCTACCATAATGTCCTTCGGACAATAAGGAGAAAATGCTTTATAGATCTAAATCATATTGTAAAATCTAAATATGATATTTCCTTAAGAAATTTTGCGCTTTAGAATCATTTTTCCTTTGTGAAATTCTTCTAAGGCTTCTCCGATACAAGATATTAAAATATAAAATTACTTTTATTTTAGCAAATAATTAAAAATTATTATTTTGCAATCTAATATAATAGTAAATATCAAAAATATTCTTTTTTATTTTAACGAATTATAAGAACAAGTTTAATAAATATTCTTGTATGTCAAAATAGAATCTCAATAAATTTAGAATCCACCTAAGTGGATTTTAAATACACTTAAATTGAATGAAAATTTAAAACGAACTAGATAGCGAAATTTAAGGCTGACTTCAAGTCCATTTATTGTAGTAATAATTTTAAATTACATGTAATTAAGATTATAATTTGAATTGGATGTAACATCAGAATTATATATAAAAATTGCTCTTTTAGCAATGATTAAGTTTTTATTTAGATAAAACTAATACAATATAGTTTTCATAGTTGTTTGTATATTTGTTATATTTTAATTAATTATAAATAATTACGACAAAATTTTAAAACTAATGCTAGTAATAAATTAATAGAAAATAATAATCAAAATTCATATAAATCTAGCGTAAATGCGATTCTTGATTTATCAAGATTTACCATCAGTTGATTTTTTAGCCAGTCGTTTTATAAACTTTCCCAACCTTTTATCATATTTTTCTGGAAGATGGTGTAGTAGCCAATTTCTCCGTAAAGAAATATCCGTGAATGATTCTTGTTTAGATTTTTCACATAAAACTCTTCTTAATAAAGGATTAGAAGAATCGCGTTTCTTATATATATAGTATATTGTGCCGGGGATATATAATTTTTGTTCACGTGAATTTGATATTAAATTTTTGTGATAGTCACCAATGGATGCCATTAACGCGGAAAGCTTATCTTTTGAAGACATCTAAAATAATGTAGTTTATTGATGATAATTGTTAGAGTAAAAAAATGTAAAAGAATAAAAATGACTAAATAATTATTTTGTTACCTTTTTATAGTTATCATTCTTTAATTCGTGAACCACAAATTTAATCAGTTCTTTAAAATCTATAAAACTTCCATAACTTAATCTAGGGACAATATCATTTTCATTCACAAAATTATCGATATAAGTCATGGTTTCTTTTTTACACGCAATATCAAGTGAACAACATGGAGGGGGGGCAAAACACCATGCATGGATATCGATTCCATCTGCAATTAGATCTTTGCATCGTTTCCGTAAAAGTATTGTTACAAGACCTGATATGGCTGCACCTAATGAATGTCCTATTACTTGTATTGAATTGACTTTGAATTTTTTTACTGCAGCTTGAATATCTTTTAAAGATTTTTTGACAAGATATTGTGCACTACGCAACATTCCACGATGAACAAATCCATTTTTCCACGGTTCATAATATGCCAATACATCGGTGATAACATCTGCAGCGTTCTAAAGAAATTTTTTAATTAAAAGTTAGACCATTTTGTAAATGTTAAAACTTTATAAAAGAAATTAATTTTTTTACCAATGTTCCTCGAATAGATATTATAATCGAATTTGTCTTTGGATCTCTAATTATCATATAATTAGGTACAGAAATAGTCATTTTTCCAAATTCCCAACAAATAATATCATCTTTACTAATGCTAAAATAATCTTGAATAGTCTTTCGATCAGAATGCATCCTAACGGCATCTATTAGAACCATATAATATTATTGAATAATGTAATAACGCTTTAAAACATAAAATTAATAATGATTACGTACTTTTTGGCGCCAAACCATATCCATACCCAAACAAAGTAAAGAGGAAAGAACCCTGGATTAAAGAAGCATTGTCAATAAACAAGAATTTGATTATGATTAATAAAATTATGAGAATTTGCATACATATGATGCTATAGAAAATTTTAAATAATATGTAGCCTTTTCAAATTTATCGATATCTTTAACTAAATTTCCTGTAATATGACTATCGTTGAAAATGTAAAGAAAGTTTTTTTTTCAATTAATGATGGATTGAAATTCAAACATTATATAAAATAAACATACTTTGGTTTTTGATCATAATATTTTTCTAATAAAAGGTAAGCTTTCATAAACTCTAATTTGGTCACCCTCCATCCATGACCAGTAAACCCTTTACAAAGGGCCGCTAATTCATTAATTGCATCCATAGAGCTTTTACTTAATATGAAATTAAATATACTAATGGATTTTGCTTCTGGATAGATTATGAGATTCAAATTTTCATGATCAATAGCTTCTCCAATCCCATCCATTCCGTGAGTAATCATAGGTAATGTTTCATTTCGAATGAATGATGAACGGTATATCATCGAAGTTAGGGCTGGGTCATTACGGAAATGGAATCTTATACTTATTTGTACGGTACCAACATCATAAGGATGGAATAATTCATTGTTTTCGATAGGAAAAGTCCTATATATTATTAATTTGAATTAGTTGTATACGATATAAATGAGCATTTTTATTATTCTTGTCACAGATGATGCTTAAAATCGAATGATACTGAAATTAAACCCTATTTAATATACGATTTTTAAAATTTTAGGTAATAAATATATATCTCTTTTTTAGCTTTTAGGGTTAGGGTTTATATTAGAGGATGCATGTAGGTATTCAAAGTTCGGTCCGGTTCTACTCGACTCCAAAAGTCTAACCTAAGTTCGGTTCCGAGTCAAACTTGAAAAAAAAAGTGTATTCATGCATATTTTGCATGCGTATACATTTCTCTAGTGCTATACAAGTTGCACGTGAAATGCGAGTCGAGTCCCAAGTCTGACTCGGAACCAAACTTTAATTAAGGTTCGACTTTTGGAGTCGAGTCGAACCAGACCGAACTTTTAAAATCTCTATGTGCCAGTTATGTTGACCATGTGGCGACGATTTCGACACTTATTTATTTTTATTATTGATTCCTTACCCTTCAAATTTAGATCGATCTAAAATAGCTTGTCTTAAAACATTCAACCGAACGTTAACACGTCCAAACCTTTTCTTTGTATTTAACAAAGATTCATAAATATAAAAATCCAATTTTAGCGTGTCGAAAACCATTGAATGATAATTAAAAGGGAAAAGAAACGCCTTTTGCATTTGTTTTTTGAGAGAAATGGCAGGCTTCGTATTATGAGAGGCATATTGGGTCGCTAGATGAATTGATTTCTTGAAATCAGATTTCATTGGACTTAAATCGAATTGCAGAGATTTTATGCTGACAAGAATTTGATCTGGTTAGATGAAACATAAATATTCAAGTTAATAAATAGAATAACTTTGAAGATTCGTTAAAATTAATATATACCTGGAATGGTATTTTTAGATACTTTATAATGAAAAGATTAAGATAATTATTAAATGGTGAATATTAAGTCATGGCAATAACAAAAAAATATCCACTCTACTGTGTATATGATTATCTTTAGCTTGTTCTTTGAAAGAGCCTTCAAGATTATCTTTAGCTTGTTCTTTGAAAGAGCCTTCAATATTATCATTAACTTGTTCTAAGAAAGAGCCTCCAAGATTATCATTAACTTGTTCTTCGTAAAAGACTTCAAGATTATCATTAACTTGTTCTTCGAAAGAGTCTTCAAGATTAAACTCTAAATAATTTAAATTCTTAAATAAATATTTTAAATGTTTGGAAATTTTTGAACTGCAAAATGTACCTTGATATAATTCTGATTCAGCATCAATGCTACTATGAATGCTATTATAAGTTGTGCCTTCATGATATTTATGTTAAACATAATCAATATAATGGTGTAAAATAGATTAATAAATAAAGGTTAATTATATTATAACGTTTTTTTTTTTTCAGAAAGTAGCTACATACTTATAAACTTTAAATCAACACTTACCATTATTTCGTTCAACAAATGAAGTTTCTCTTGTTATCCGAATTGCATGTCTTTTATTTTCGAAAGTTATTTTCTTTCCGGATTCATCAATTTTATAAAAACATCTGCTATTAATTCTTACATTATCACTAGTAAACCAATTGAGATTTTCGCAAAATTCTTCGAAACTACAATCAGCGGTCTCTGTTAAAGAGATTTTAGGTAATGACCCTGACTCAGCAGGATCAATTAAAACATTTTCACTGGATGAAGAGGGCTCTTCATCATTTTGACTATTTTCATCAGATGTATTCTTGTTCAATATAGGCATATTTCACGATAAATTATCTAGTTAACTTCGTTAGCGCAAGATTAGAAAAACTTAACTATAAAGATTTCAGTTTTCTAAACTCAAGCTGTAATTAACAAAAATGTGATTGTGTATTTATCGACTATTACAGTACCGGTACATATTAGGGACCGAAAACTTCTCTATACGCACGTGTACGGACGTATGCGCCTGAAAAGGTTAGACAAATTCTAAAACGACATTAAAAATTATGCGAAAGTCTGAACTAATTAATCAATGAAATTCTGAAGATCTGTGTTTCTTCTTCATACCTTACTTTTTATATATAATAATTTTAAATGGACTTTTTTCATATAAAATAAATAAATCTTACCTTTTGTTTATTCTCATTTTGGAGAATAACATTTTTAAACCCGGATTATCGTATAGATCTTATTTAACTAGTGGGAAATAAAATTTATAAATTCTGTTAGAGCTGATCTACAAATTAATGAAAGATGAAATATTACTTATGGCTACTAATACAAATTAAGTCATACACTGAAAGAATAAACTTGATTGAAGATTAACAGAATAAAACATAGCATAATATGTTAACGCTAAGTCAAAAATATTTTCAAGGATATTCCGTATTTATTCACTTCAATTTGTAAAATTAAAATTATATCTGACGAAGAAGTCTGAAAATTTTGGCACTTTTTATGAATAAATCTAATTAATGCGTCTAAAATATTATATTTTGATTCTACAGCATTGATCTAGTAGTACATTAGAAGTGGTAGTTGGTTTTTTAAATGTGCATTATATAAATATAAACTTAAATGTGCACAATAAAAATATATTTATTAAACTTAATGTGTGCGTTTTTTTTTTTTTACATATTCTTTGTACCAAGGTAAAAAAAAAATCCATAATTAAAATCAAGAAAATATAGAATCTTTATGTTAAAAAAAAGAACATGAAAAGCTATTAAGTGTATTTTTATTTGTACATATTTACTAATTCAAAAGATATTGCGATTTGAATTTAATATCTTGATATGTTTTATTATTTTACGCTATAAAAAATCGACTAACTATACCACCTGCATTATGTTTTGTAGTTACTGTAGACTTGCATTATACATCCCAATGATAGGTAATGGGTGCTTCCCTAAATTTACAAATTCTGATTTAGCATTAAGATGCATATTATTATTTTCCTTTTTTTGGGATCGGTAAACTTCATCGTCAAGAAGCTACGATATGACATATTCAATTTTATACGTACAGTACAGTATGACCAAATGATCATAACGAAATAAGCTTTATAAGTCTTAGGCTACACTACATTACAATTTATGGAAATTCGTCACATTTATATAGGCTATCAGCTATGACTCTATACTCTACAGTACTCGTTATAACGGACCCTTCGGGTTGAAAGATTTTGTCCATTTATATCCATAATAAATGATATCCGTTATAATGTTATACTGTATAATATAATGATATAATTTTAAATTGTTTTAGCGTTATAATAAGGTATCCGAGTCCGTTATAACGAGTATTTCTATAACGAAAAAAAAATACGACGGTGAAGCCTGTGTTAAGAGCTTGTAAAATTCGCTATGATTATCTCATGATGGCGAAATCCTCTTACATAAGAAAAAACACCGAACCCCTACGTAACGGTTTTTATTACGTAGCTCGCACCACAGGTTTCACCTCATAGGCAGACATTCGTATAATTGGCAGTTTAAATCAATTAATTTTACATTATTTATACAGTTTAAAGTACTTTTTAAAAAAAAGAAAACTACGAAGAATAAACGAAAAAGAAGTATATAGAAAGTTTTATTAAGGTCGTAGGACTCCACTATTAAAAATAATCAAAATTCTTTTTTGTTTTAGAGAAGTTAGCACGGTGATAACCTAATTTTAAGAAGTCGTTATTATGCTAACTTCTCTAAAACAAAAAAGAATTTTGATTATTTTTAATAGTGAAGTCCTACAACCCTAATAAAACTTTCTATATACTTCTTTTTTGTTTATTCTTCGTAGATTCCTTTTTTTTAAAAAGTACTTTAAACTGTATAAATAATGTAAAATTAAATTGCCAATCATACGAATGTCTGCCTATGATGCTCAAACATTATATTATTGTGATTTTCTAATAAACGCAACAAAAGAATTTGGTGATCCTTTCTAAACCTGCACTATATATCAATGCTGTGCAGAATCACTGGAACTGGAATGAATATTAGAACTAGATTAAATTGGAAAATATAATCGTTCTAGTTGTCAGTTGTCGCTAGACTTAGAGGTGCAGGCATTTAGCTACCCTAGCGAAAATATTTCAAAATGAAATTTTAAACTTCACATGTTATTATTTGTAGATTATTTAACTAATTCGATTCAAAATTTTAAAAAATAAAATGAATAAAAAAAAAAGTAACATATACTGAGATAAAAAAGATAGGTTAAATGTATAGACCCAAAATGTATAGAAATCATTTGAACACTACACTTTCAAGCTTATCATTATTATTTATCAAATTCAGCTCGTGAAAATTAGATCAGATATATATTATATGTGATTACACGCCATAGATATTACTATTATATTATCAGGTTTTTAAAAGGCCAAATCTAGTAAAAATGAATTATAAAATTAAAGGCTCGAAGTATGATTTACTCCTCTCATTTATGATAGTTCATCAATCGGAAATAACAATTCTATTATTTATTTAAGTGGAAATCGTTTTTAAAGGGAATAAAAAATGATAACCTTATAATAAACATTTATATGTTTTTTCTATAGTGCAGAAATCTGGCTTGCTTACATATAAAAGTATTTTTTTTATTAAGTAACTCTTTCATGTTACTTAATTGAAAGTTGTAGAGCTAACTTTGTGATTCCAATGGTAGTAAAATCATCGAAATTGGTTTGATAGGTCATAAGATATGAGTATTTTTTAATCATTTACTATAGAGTTTTTTCTTAAGAATTGAAGCACATGAGATTCCACTTACTATATAAGGTAACTAGTCACATGCCCGTCAATTTTTACTATGAAATTTATACCCTTTAACTGCGGATCACCCCTTAAATTTTTTTTAATTTTTTATTTAATAATATAAAGTATGATAAAGAGTGTAGAATACCTATCACTATGCCAAGATCACAGGGAATTATTACTTATTAATTAAAGGATCACTTATATTAATATTTCTGTATGTCTTAACATTTTGAAAAATATTGAAAAATGAAATTTTCATTGCTACTCATTGTTGGAAAAAAATAAAATAAAGAATTATACTGATCTTATCAGTTAGGACTGTAATTTGAATCTGAACTGACTGTTATGAGATCGAAACCCGAAACTTAGTCACGATTAGTTGCTACATGTTTTTAATTATTTTATTAACTGTATATATGATAAATACGTACAATCTTAAATTATTAAATATAATATAGTTCGAAATTGTAAAAAACCAAATGAACACAAATTACGATACTTAACTGTCCAATCAGATTCGTTTTATTCCGGCCACAGTTAAAATTTTACTACTACTAGTCTCAGGACACGTCCATAGAAAAGAGGGAAATCAACAAACTTTTTTTTTAACAAATCAATTTAACTCTTTAAAGTTTGTATTTTCTTATAATTAATAACAAAAATTGATCGAAGATCTTTTGTTTGTCGATTTCACCCTTTTCTACCCATATCTGATACTTTCTATGGTGAATCGTCTTCCTCGAACAAATATGTATTTTTTTGAGCACGCATTCCTGAAAAATTCCAGCCATAGTGTCGTGCAATTTTGTGTAATCAATTTTTAAAGGGCATTCATAAAAATTTATTTGGATGGATTCAGAATATTTCAGACATTTATCTAATTTTGGCTTATTCTCTCCAGAATATTTCAGGGTAGCAAGCTCACACTTATGTCCAATAGAAAAAATATAGACAATACAGACATAGTCTATAAATGTCATTCCAACACTGATTTAAGTGATCTACAAATAATATATATATAATTTTCAACTTGAAAATTGTCAAAATGAGATGTTTTAATATGTGACACCCATTTAAAATTATCATATGAAGTCACGTGAGCATTGTACTTCTGTACATTTGACGTGACATAAATGTGTATACATACGTACAAACATGCAAGAATTGAATAATCTTCAGAATTTGTTATAGAATAAATTCGAATATCTATATTTCCCATGCCTCATATTACACCTTATTGGTATCAATTATTAGAAGAAATCAGATTGATACATCTTCACAGTCGATAGTTTAGCATTTATTGGCACACTATATCGTCATCGTCATATTATTTATATTAATTACATTAATTTTAATTATTAATCGCTGCATTTAAATTATTTGATATTATAGCTTTTTACTATTAAGTTTTTTTATCATCAAAACGCGATTAAAATTGAATAAAAATTATTTATATTTACCAATTAAACATTTTCAAATAAGATTAAAATCATCGACAATATGATCATAATGTGGGCTAGGTGCTACAGAAAAGGGGTTCGGAAGATCAATTTTTGTAATAAATCATAAGAAAATACGAACTTTAAAGAGCTATATTACAAAATTTTATTTGTCGATTTCTCCTTTTCTGTAGCACTCTGTTTATGTGTTGTCTGTACAACTACACAAAAATCTGTTACACGAATATAGACCAATAGATAGATAGATTTGTTGATTTCGGCCCATTCTGACTTTGAATTTTGGCTGCGCGAACTAATTAGACTGTCCTACGGATATCTAACACCTTAAAATGTAGATGTTAATTCCGAAGTTCATATTATTGGTTATTTGGTATTAAATTCTGTCTGAATATTGTCCAAGTGTCAAAGGTTTTGTATAGAAAATGTTTATTGTATGTACTGTACATATAATTTAAGTATTTTACACATAAATATATATATAAATATAAGTACACGTCACTCTGGTTCAGGGTTGGGTTATGACCAGGTCATAATAGGTCATATCAATAAGTTCAATTAGTAAGGTCATATGACCAGGTCATATGACTTCATTAATTAAACTTATTGATATAACCTGATATGACCTGGTCATAACCAGAGACCGTCAAAAATTTGGATATTATTTATCTCTTAAGCTGTAGAGTTCGTGTAACAATTTTAGCTTAAAAATAGCATAAATTTAGTTATGATCTATTTTTTTTAATAT
>CAJVPY010000244.1:0-30892 GCA_910591965.1 Dentiscutata erythropus | reverse complement strand
AAAAGAAAACATATATAGGCTTTTAACCAATCAAAATCAATTGCTCAAAAATTAGCCAATCAGAATTGATTATATAAGCACCAAAAATTGGCACCTATATATATAGATTGGATGTCTCTTGCTGTCCCGCACTGTACTAATTAGTAAATTATATGACTAAATACTTAACAGTAACTCATGATAGAGTTAACACCTCTATCCGGATTTATATATCCAAATATATACTATGTCATGTGATATAATGTGATATAATATTTTTATATCTGAATATAAATAAATCTGGATTTAAATTTATATCTAGTGTTATCAAAAAAACAGTTCAAACCTCTTTCCAACAATCATTTGGACCACAATTTCTAAAAAACTTTTTACTAGAAAAAAATACAGTACACTAGAGTAAAAGTCGATGACTTCTTATGTAAGACATAGGAAAAGAGACTGTAAGTCAATAGCTGTTATTTAGAGGTAGTTCTCATATGCTACTTGCTAACAGTTTCAGAGTTTATCACTTACTAACTGCAGGCACAGCACTTGTCATTTAGAAGTAGTTCTTATACACTACTTGCTGACTAATGATACCACTGAAATTGATTTTCAAAAAAGGCCTATTTCATCTCCATTAGAGCAAAGTAAAATTTTTTATAAGAAAGAGCAAATAAAATTTATATATTTATACTCCTTATAATTTCGTTTATTCAAAAAAAGTGTCAAAAAATTTCGTCTTTTAAGTAAAATAGGTCAAAAACAATTTCATCTTCAAATTTTAATTTCAGGTTTTTAAACCTAAAATAATTTTGTTAGCATGTATATTGCCGACAAGTTCAGAGTTTATTACTTATCGAAAAGACTAAGTACTGTGCAGACTCCAGTAGATAGTTGATTCTAGTAAAAGAAAACATACGCTCTTTTGGTGGTTTCAAGTGTTTTCTCTCTCTCTCGTATTTTGCCAACCTCACCAAAAATTTTAACAAAAAGTGGGCATTCCAGCTTACCCCCTCCAAAAGATCGGCATTGTTTATACTTATCTAATTCGGACGAACTTAGTAGAATGCAACCATGTGTTTGTTTTATTTATCACTACAGTGCTATGGTATGGGAATGAGATCAATAACCCCCGTTTAGGAGATACTCAATCTTGGTGACGTGTTTAGAACAAGTCCCAACAATAAAGTGAAGCTTTACAGCTGAGATATATTAATTAGTTGCAATTAGTATATAATTTTTACCTTTATACCTGGCACAGGTTATAATAGTGTATTTTTCTTTTTTTTGTTTCTTTTGTTTGTTTTTTTTTAAGATGGTTCATCAGGACACCTATGTCTTTTTTTCTGCTCTTTTCATCTTGTTTCTATTATGATGAAACAATATTTAGGACTCCTTTTTTTTTCAGTTAAATGCTTTTTTTTCTTTTTTTTTGTTTTTCTCTTTCTTTTCCTAGATAGTTTTGTTTTCTTTCATATATGTGGCATATTTTTTCTTCCCTTATGGAAAAGTAAGAAATAAACTATTCTGTCCGGATCTAGGTAAAAAAAGTTTAGAAGAAAAAATAGGTAGTCTTGACAAGCCGGTAGGAACCTTTCAGTAAAGATTTATTCTTTGCAAGTACAGTAGAGAATATTTTGGAGAAAAATCCTGCCTATAGCAGGTTGCATATAGATAATTTGAACTCTGGTTACAATGAGTGCAGGTGTATACTTGCTGGCAAAACCCGGACAAATCCCAAATTCAAAAAAAACAATTGCTATTTGTAAATAATTAAATCAAAAAAGTAGTCTTAATATTTTGTAAATATATTATTTATAGTAATAAAAATATCTACTATTTGTTTAAACAAAAATTATTAATAAAGTTTTTGAAAAATTAATTTGGAATGAATTTGGGATTTGGGCGCGGACAAATCCCAAATATAGTAATTTGGGATTTTGCCAACATGTATAGCCGAGTGAGCTAATACTTGTAATTTAGGTGGCGTTAGGGTTTATACTCTATGAAAATTTTAATATTTTACAGTATAATATTATAAAGCCTAATAAAGTAGAGGCAAAACTGCTAAACTGTTAAAAAAAAAAAAAAAATTTATATCTAGTAGTAACCTGCATATATCTTTCAAAACAGGGTTAACAGTTCAATTAATAACAAAGAGTCACATGAACACAGAGACACAAAACCATGTAGTGGTTTGTTATAGTTGTTAGTATATAGACAAGCAAGAGAGTTTATATATACAGTAAATTGGTAATTCAAAAGAGTATATGTATGTATTTTATAAAATCAAAATAAAGAATGTTCTTTATTAAAATATGTATTAATTATCTAATGCTATGGCAAGCATGCTTACAAAGTGGAGCAAAACTCACCTGTAGATATAATAAAATGACTACTACTAAAAATATATAACATTTATGCTATAAATGTTCAATATATCATTAATATTATTAATTGCATTACCAACATTTATTTTGTTTTCACTTCTTATACCATTTTTTTCATATCCACCTCTTATGCAAGAAGTGGCTAATATGACAGAAATGGCAGATCTGGCATTTTTGGTACAGTATCCTGGGACCTAAAACTAACTCGTAACTCAAGAAACATCTAGAGTTTATTAGCAGGAGTAATACCAAATATAAATAAATCCATATTTAAATTTATATTCAGATTTATGCTATGATAAATCCAGATTAATCTGGAATAAAAAATATATCTGAATAGAGGTATTAACTCTAATTTATAGTAGAAATTACAATAATTCTAACTATTATATACTACTGGAATAGCAAATAAGTTTTACAAGAATATTTGCAATAACTTATAAATGAATTGTGATAATTTTAATATAAACTAACTAGATTTTAAAATATTTTATATGCTAATGAAATATTGAGTAAGTTTTGAATGAAGATTTTTGCAGAAACTCATAATAAAAATCACAATTATTTGAATAATACTAACTTATTCACATATATATTATCAGATAGTTATTAAATTATATAGATTTAAATATATCTTATTTTCTGATTTAATACAACAACATTGTATAACTATTTTATATATTTTGAATTTTACTTGCACATCTGATCATACCGGCATCATAAGCTGCGTAACTATTTTAAAATTTAGCTTTAACAAGGTGTTTAAGAATATCCAAAAATATTATGTACCTGTTAGGCTATAAAATCTAACCAAATAAACAATTATATAACTAATTTTGAATCATGCTAGAGGATATTAAATTTATTATTAAGGCTATACCAAGCTGATTTTTAGTTTAACATAACTCTCCAGTTTTTGAAATTTGTATAAAATATTATACATATTATTAACCAATCAAATTGTAGTATTGGTTTTTAAATTTTTAAAAATTTTACAGCCAATAGAATTGCGGAAGGTTTTTTTTTTATTATATTTTTTTTAATCCCCCCCTCTTTATAAAATATTTTATATTATGTTAGTGGAGTTTGAATTCCGAGAATTCTGATTTATACTTTTATTGTTAACGATATACTGAAATATGATTGGCTATTCGATTAGATTTGTCCGGCGGACAATTTTAATTGTCCGAGTCCGGTCCGAGTGACACTGCCCTGGTGGGGTATTTGCCAAAATTTCGAATGTTCTAGATTGCAGATCAATGAAGACTGATAAACAAGATTTACATTTTCTGATCTCACAAGTCTTGTCACGTAAAGAAGGATTTACTGATTTTTGAGAGGTTTTTTTAAAATAAAACAGTAAACCTATTGAGTTATTTATCTGTGTGTACTGATTTTTTTTCATAAGTAGTCATAAGTGATGTCGTAAGTTTTTTTATATTCTAATACGTACGACGTAATTTATATCGAACTAATCATTTGCATAATTGATGTAGTAAGTCGGATGAGCTAGCTAAATCCTGTTCTTTAATGGATGGTTTAACCGTAAATCGTGACTTGATGAATAAAATCGTAGATCAACAATTTGAATTATTTCCAAGAGACTTAGAATTGATGATTGGCAATGCAAAATGTAACGATAACATATGTAGGTATGTTGTTTATTTATTATTAAATCCCCGTAGATATACATTATATTTATCGATCATTCAAATTATTATTTATGAAAATCGGTAAAGTTGATATCGATACACTTCAAAACTTTAAGGAAAAAGAGATGCAATTAATTCATAATCTACAAACGGAATTGAATTGCATACAAGAACGGGTAAGTAGTATTCGAGGAGACTTCTAATTAATTTAGTGAAAGCCAACAAATTTGTATTACTAGTTTCAACGTGCACACGAACAAGATTCGAATCAGCAAACCTTGAATAAACTTGCTCAAGTCACTAAAGAGCTCTCATTACAATTGGAAAGATTTTACAAAATATATGATAATGAGATTGAACCATGGGTAGGAAAGGATCAAAAAAAAATTCTTGATGGTAAGTTTATTTGCATGATGTTTCTTCTCATCTTATATATCTTTAACGTGTAATATAATTCATGTCCCTAGGTTTGGGTTTGCAGGTGCACGAAGCAAATTCAAGACTTGATAACTTACGACAAGTAAATATTTGATTGTTATAAATACTATCACTCACATGGTTAATTTGATCATATTCAATTTATTTATTTATTTAGAGACTTAAAGACTTTGAAATTATCCACACGTCATATGAAGATATAATCTCTCACCTTTCAAGTATTATAAAACCCCAAGCATCAGATAATAATCAGATAAGTGAGCTATCTGCTAAATCAAATATAAACACAATCAATAACTGGGGCGAAACTGGCTTAGATGCAATAGAAAGGTTACATAACGTTGAAAAAGTGTTGAGAAATGGAATTGTAAGAAGGGAAAGAGGTGGATGAAAAAGACCATATTAAACGCCATGGTTGCTTTATAATGTTAATTCGTCGAACCTGAGTTAAATATCACTTACATTTAGTAAAAGCCTTATTATATTTGATATATTCGATAAAGCCGATTTGTGTGAATAGATTGAATTGCACAAAAATTAAACATTTCCAACACCAACAACAGGAACACCAAACATCTTAGCATATTTCGTTAATTCTTGATTTTCAGTCACAAATAAGATATCATCGATATTCGCTAATCGTGCAAAATAAAGCCAACAGCTTAATGTAGGGCGAAATTCTTGTGGAATATTGGTTATAGGCCTTTCTTCTGTGATGTTATTATCATATCGTTCCGTAGAATCTTCTGTTTTTTCATTTTTATGAGCCTGTGAAGAGTAATCACGGAAATTTTCTTCGATAAGAAACTCTTCCGCAGAAGCCCAATGAGGTAATTTTTCATTCGCTTTTTGTGCACGGATAAAATGTTCACGGTTCCGTTGACTACCGATTTGGTCCAAAAACCTAATTGCTTCTCGTGCTCTCACATTTTCTTGACTATTACCCTTCTTGATCAAATCTAAGGAATCAATAACTTTAAAAGATCATCAATTTGTTAAGATCGGCAATTTTGTAAATTATTAAAAATGTCTAATTAAGTAAATAAAAAAATTCACACCATCCAAAGGCACAATCACTGTATATTTTTCATCTGCAACCCAATTTTTGACAGAGATTAAATGGTTGAGAATGACGCTGGTATCAACCACGCATTGTTTTGGCGAACTTTTAGGCTTTGATATGGCACTTTCGGAAAGAGAAATAGAAATCGAGTTTGGACTCGTATTAGACCGACGAGCGGAAACCCCAATTTTTTGTAATTTATTTTCCATTGTGTCTATTTCATCTTTTAAACGTTGTTGTGCCATTAATTTCATCATACGTTGTTGACGTTCCTTTTTCTGTCATTGAGTTATATTAATAATCAATGTTATCTTTCGGACAGAAAGTACAATGTACAATGCTCTAAATGAACATTTACCTTACTTTCTTCGTCAATTAGCGTAAATTGACCCGCAGATTCGTCATAATGAAGAATATCAAAAGACTAAATATAATTGTAATTTAATAAGTCGATTGTCCAAATGATAAACAAATAAAATAAAAAATAAACCTTGACGAATTTTTTCCCGAATATAATTAATCTAGCAATCATCACATGTAAAGGATTGGCATTATTTATAAAATTTAGATTCCGTTGAAAAGGGCGAAAAGGAACTACCCCTAAAAATTCTACATCCTCAAAAATGGAATGCTTTGCCAATTCCGCGAGATCATGATTCGCACTCAATAAATCATAGATTTTTGGATTATTAAGAATGTTGGCAAATGATTTGAAAAAATTTCTCATATTCTAATTTCAGAAACAGTAGGTTATAAACGTGTAAATAGGATAAAGGTATTGATCGATATAAGTTCCATTTACCGTCAAAAATATTCCTGCTATCCTTTCATTTTCTTTTTCTATAGATTTTGAATAATTGTACAATTGACTTAAAAGATCCATTAACGTTCCCAAATATTGGCACCATATAGAAACAGCAGGTAAACATTCTTTTACAATTGCATCTGACCCGCTCTCAAAATCCCACGTTAGATTTATATTCTCCATAACGGGAATCAAAAATCCAAACCCTAAACCTATAGTCATGGATTCTATATTTCGAAGCTCTGTAGCTCGATTTTGAGCTTATAATTATAAATTTGAACAGTTATTAGAAATTTAAAGGAAATAAAGAGCAGGATCATACATACCTGTCCAATTTCGCAAATCCCAAACCGTAAAAATAAGAATAAATACAATTTTTTTCAACAGCGAGCCCAAGTTTTGAAGACTGTCATTTTGAGAAGATAATAAATGCGTAAATTGGTCCAATATTTCTTCTGGAACAACGCTATATTGTATCAAGTATGGAATTATTTATTTATATAATAATATAAAATTTTCAAGCTTTTAAGATAACTTCATACTTTTCAGCGTCTTTCTCAAAAAGATAGCGATGAGTGATTAAAAACTTCCTTTCAAAATCCCTAGCGCCAGATCTATATAAAACATTGTAAAATTAATTATATGTTATAGAATACGAAAATAAATTCAAAGAACTTACAAAACATTCGTATTCAAGTTATCTTGCCGAATTCGTTGAGAAAATTTTGTATAAAATACTTTTAAATTCTCAGCAGATATGTCTGGTGGCTGTTTTGTTGCAAGACTGATGAAAAAACCATTAATTAAAATCAAACCGGTAAAAAAAAAAAGAGAAATATTTGCAGAATAGTTTATAATCACAATGGCATACCTAAAGCAATACCAATAGACAACATCCAAATCATTATCTCGAAGCATAGAAAGAAGAGCTAATTGAGCTTGGGCTTTTCCTAATTTATAATAATTCAAATTTAAAAAAAAACTTTCTTTTTCATAACTTTATTAGTATATCATTAAGTATACCATCTTCACAGTAGACTCTTGCGGCTTTCATGTAAAATTGTTTAGAAAATTCCCAACGTCTTTCATCAGCCCCAAGTAGCGTCTCACGATACCGAGCAAAATCACCAAGACGAATAAGACAACGTTGAATAGATTCAGCAGTAAGTTCTTTTCTACGTAATTTAGAAGCAGAACGCGGAGCAGGAGGTGAAGTGGTGACAGTATTCTTAAAAATTTCTGAATAGAATGAATTAAATTGTTAAAAAAATATAATAAATATTTAATATAATAAATAATTATAAAAGCAACAAACCAATTCCGATTCGGTCCAAATTTATATTTTCACGAAGTTTTAAGCTATTAATGATAGTGTGATAAAATCCAGTCCCCAAGTCCAGGTAGCGGTATAATTCAAGGTAAACGACTTGGTATTCGTTAGCTTTCTCATTCTTATCGATCTGTTCGATAAAGAGGAATTTTTTAATGAAGTCAAATTTTATTTTTATATCATAATAATTTTATATACCCTGCGTAATTTTTGTCTCAATTCTTCGATATAATTATAAAATACGTATCTCCAAAGTTTTTCTTCGATATTATGTTCGTCGGCGAACTTGAGATCACTTAAAAGAATGTCCTCATAAACGTCTTTGAGGCTGAATGATAATAGTATAAGAAATGATCAATAGTTAGGTGATGGATTAAAGTTAGGCGATAGACCAAAAATAATCTTACCTGTTCCGTAAAAATTCAGTCTCCTCGACTAATACAGCCAATTTCTCGGGGCTATCAGTTTTCCTTTTTTCCTGTTCTTGCTTCTTTAGCTCTCTCTCGAGATCAGAAGCCTCACTTATGATGTTTTTAACATTAAAAAACAATTGAAAATATGACAGTATTATTGATTTTCTATGATAAATACACACGAGATTAGTTCTTTCAGCCTTTTCCTGTCTTCGATAACATTTGTTGACATTGTATAGAATAATTAATCCATTATGCGTTGGTAACGACCTATTTTTAGTTTGCAAAAAGAAAGTAGTGGATTTTAAAAGTAGAATGGTTAATCTATTTTATGGTAGATATCAACACTCTTTATAGTCACTTTATCGAACCAATACTATATATATGTGCATATAGACTGTACAATAGCTGTCACGTACGTACGAAACTTTCTTATATCTGGAGAAAAAACAATTCAAAAAGTTTTTATCACTTTTTTTCTCTTTGGCAATATCGATATAAAGGTACAGTTAGCTGTTATACGATTTTCCATAGCAGTCACACATCTAAAATTTTATCATAAATTACACAAAATCGACGAAATTACATTTTTTTAAACCTTTACCTAAAAGCTTAGTTGAAGTACACTATGTTTCTTAAGACAAAATTATTGCTGAAGTTTCTACGAGCTATAAGGTAGAATGACCTATTCCGCAAACTTTTTTTATTATATATATAAATTTTTTAAAAAAATTAACCAAAATTTCTAAAAATACCCTATGGTGTGATACCCGGTACGTATAAGAAAAATATATTATTGGGGTTAGGGTTAGGGTTAGAATTAAGATATATTTATATGTAAAATTAGGCGCTGAACATTTTTACTTAAGAGCATTTTTGGTTTTCTTAATAAAATTATGAGATATTAACTTTTTTTTCTTATATCTGGGTACCACACCCACCGGGTACAAATAGAAATTCTTATATTTTTTTTGATAACCTTGCACTAAACTTTATTAATTTCTATGGGACACCTGCATACATGAATGTCAATTAATAATCTTGTTAGGCAATACCTGGCTGCTTCAAAAGTGTTTAAGTATAGTTATTGCACTGATATTTGTTAATAAGTTCTACATAGAGTACTGTATTTTCTTGAAAATAAGCTACTACCAAAAATAAGCTACTCTCTTTCTTTCATGCAAAAAATCTAAAAATCTCTTTTACTCCAAATAAGCTATCCCAAATTTTTAAAAATTTTTTAACAGTTGCTATATATAGTCAACTCCCTCTAAGTGCATGTTGTTGGGATCAGTACTTTGACCTGTATTTAGAGAGAACTTGCAATTAGAAAAAAATTAAAATTATTAAAAATTTTATTATAATTTAAAAAATAACCTGCCAATAATGTTTAGATTCATTAAAGAAAAAAACTTTTTCCAATGATCACCTGCACCAAAATTTTGAAGAGAAGAAACCTACTTTTAAGGCACAAAAGCATTAGGTAGTATAGCTTCGGGTCATATTAAAA
Organism: Dentiscutata erythropus; assembly: GCA_910591965.1. Lineage (NCBI taxonomy): Eukaryota > Fungi > Glomeromycota > Glomeromycetes > Diversisporales > Gigasporaceae > Dentiscutata > Dentiscutata erythropus. The sequence continues at coordinate 21,309 of CAJVPY010000244.1, read as the reverse complement.
AAGATAAAGCATAGAAAGATACACTAGTGTACCAAGTTTGAAAGAAAATAAACAACAAGAAAGCACTTTAGCTTTAGGTTTCTGCATATTTGGCAGATAGTTTTTGAAAATTTGGGGAATTGTTCTAGATCCTATAACATAAATCACTGCACATGACAGTAAACAAAGTATATGTAAACAGGTAAATGAATAAACAAACAAGTATATCACCATTTGCAGATAGATGCAGGGGATACAAGATAGCATAAGAAAACAACTTAGTTACGTAAACTACGTTGGCATGCACATGACAAACAAATATCAATCACCGTCCTCTGAAGTAGAATGAGAGCAAAAAATAGAAATATACAAAAACCTTTTTGGAAAGTCCTTAAAGAAATTTAATGCAGTTAAGAATAAACATAAGAACAAAGTTCTTAGAAAAGACAGAGAGGTAGCTAAAATGGTGAAAACAAAACTATAGCTAATATGCCTCTTTAGAAATATGATTGAGTTATATAACCGGTTAGAGTTTCTTAGAGTTAAAAATGCTAACAAAAACCAAACAGTAAAGCCTGAAGAGGTACTTAGAATAAAAGAAGTTTTAAATGATTAAAAATATGGCTGTATAGACTACAGAGTCTTAGAGAAATTAAACATAAATAAATACAAGCTAGCATATGAACAAATAGAGACAAGTTTAACCTCCCAAAAAGAATTAGCAAAAGAAAAGTCAGCAGTAATTGAAGAGCTTCTAAACGAAACCAAAGAACCTTATATGCCCAGAGATGAAGAAACAAATTTCAGACAAAAAAATAGGCAATCGCTATCAGAAGGAAAAAAAGAAGAAGAGGCAAGATATATGCAGAATTCTACAATAGTACAGAAAAAGGTGTTTCTACAAGAATGTTTTATATTATGGGATATTCTACTTGACATAAAAGCGATTAGAATACGAAGGTGTTTCCAATTTTATAGCTAGATACAATTTAAAAGGTGGGAACTCATTGGAAAAAAGAAAGTAGTATCTTTCATGATAACTTTCAGAAATGAAAGAAAAAAGGCTCTATTGGAAAAAGCTTGGGTGGTACATTTTGAGGAAGGAAAAATGTTAAGAATATCGAAGAGCAATTTTGCAAAAGATATTATTGAAGATAGAGCAGAGTATAAGGCTGTAGTCAAGAATATCCCAAAGATAGTGCTAGAAATAATACTGCTGAGGCAATTGAAAGTTGTTAAAGCATAGGCAGTGTATATATCCCACAATAGCAACAAAAATCAAAGGAGTACAGCATCAGTTTTCTTTGAATCAGAAGAGGATTTGTGTGCAGCCCTGAATAAAAGGGTGTATTACTACAATACAAAATTAGAATGGGTAAGGAGTAAGGAATATAAAAAGAAGGATAGTAGTACACATAGAAACGACCCAGTATTCATAGAAGAAAAACCATTATGAAGGGATGTAGAAGAGCCCTTAGACACCCTGGGAAAAAAGAAAGTAGTCGACTTTGGTGAAAATAAAGAGAATGAGGATCCAACTAAGTGACAGTTTAAATAAAAAAACAATCCCAAGAGTAAACAACCAGAGATGATTGTGCAGGCTAATGAAAAAAAGCCTATAGAAATTAAAGACATGCTAACAAAAGATTTTGGGTCAAAATCCCGAACAACGGATTATCAAAAGAATATAAAACCGACTAAATTGGCCAGTATTATGGCTAGTGCCGGCTAACTTTGTCGGTATTACGTTCTTTTGGGGATCTATTGTTCGGGATTTTGACCCAAAATCCTAACAAAAATACTAGGCAGACTAGAAAAAATTGAAGCTCAACAAGAAACGAAAACCAGATTCAGAAAAAGGAGCCCATTTCCCAGATGCTCCTAAAAGTTGCCACAGGCATAACAAGAGAAAAAGGTAGCGAAGCTACTAAGTTCGGAAAAGAAGGCAATGGAGAGAGTAGTAGGGTGATAACTGTAGGGATACATAATATAAATAGGGTTAAAACGAATAAATGTAAGATAGATAGCTTGGTAGATTTTGCAATGAAAAACATAAACATTTTGGGCTTATGTGAGACGAATATACAAGATAGAGAGGGTATTTGGAAGATTACCACGGAGGCAGGTATATTGGCTTCTGGGTGTCAGCAGCAGAAGAAAAGAAAAAAGGTTCAGGGGTGGCACTTCTAGTACACAAAAGTATCAAAAAATATTTAGCTAGAGTTTTAAAGTGGTCACCATATTTATTAGAAGCGATATTTATCTTTAAAGAAGAAGTGTGAATTTTGTTAGTGATTTACATACCACCAAATGATAGTGAAGTTGAAGAAGAAATTTGCTGAAAGGTAATAAAATGAGCAGAACAAAAATACAAGAATAAGGAGACAAAATTTATATGGTGTGGGACACCTAAAGGTGGAAGTCACGTGACTTGTTCCATTTTGCACTAAATTTCAAAAAGTTCTCAAATCGTGCAAAAAACCAATTTTCATCTAATCGAACCCAATCGAACCCAATCACGTGACAATCATATCACGAGATAGAGTTTGGAACTAGTTTATTTCTTATTTGCAAAACCAGTTTCAAGCTATTATGAATTACGTATTATATGCACAGACTCAAGGATTGACTTCAAGCCAATTTATTTAATTTTAATTAAATTTTATTTATTTATATTTTTTTTTTTATTTAATCGCACATTATTTATATTTTTTTTATTTAATCGCATATTATTTATTTAAAATTATTTATTTTTTTATTTTCACATTAATTTTATTTAAAGTTATTTATTTTCACGTATTAATTTTTTATTTATTAATTTTTATTTATTTTTTTTTCTTTAATCGCACATTGCATTTTATTTATTGAACACGATTCATTTCCCTATTTTCTTCCACAAATAAATCTAATTCATTTTGAGGAACTCTCCTATGGGATTTGAATTTTTTACATGCATATTCTGCTAACTTTCCCGTTAATCCTTCATGGTATAACCCCATATATCTCCACGATTTGTAAGCAAACTTTCTAATTTTAACGATATTTACTGAATCAAGTGCTTGTGGAACAGTTTCTTGCAAGCCAGTCTATGTGTAATCGCAGTGATCTCTTGCATATCTCTTAGCCGCACCCCAATACCTTTCAATAAAGTTAAGTTTACAGTGGAACTTCGGATAAAAAATACAAATATGCCCGGCACCTTTGATTAATTCCACAATAGCAGACCTTTGGGCAACAAAGTCTGGTTGAGAGGCCATAATTTTCCTCAAGCAGCAATCTATTCAGCCTGAGTTTTTCTTTTTTTTTACACTTTTCACAATCTAGATTTAACCCCTCTTTCCAAAGTCCTCTTTCCTCTAACACCTTTTTTATTCCTTTTGGCTTTCCTCTCATATTGAGGTTGGGGTAATTCTTCTTGAACACCATTTCTTGCACTTTTCGTCGACCATTGATATCAATGAAAGTTGTGGGTCACATTACATCTTGTTTTCTTCCAGGTCCTTTGTTCATTCTTTTTGCTATAAGAGCATCATCTACAAATGCCACGTGATTTGTACTGTTATCAAAAGCGAAGACAGCTGTTGCACCAGGAAATTTTGCTTCAAAAATGGGGATGGCTTTTTCTTTGATTTGTTTCAATAAATGTTTAATTGTCTAGTAATTCTCTTCATTTTTACCGGGTGTTAGATAACAACGCGCTTCTGTGGAAACATTGGGATTGTTTTTTTTTTCTTTCTCACTTAATCGCAATCTACTACATGCTTCTGTAATAAATTCACTCACCATAATCGATTTTCCATTCTCTTTCTTACACAATGGCATTATCCCATCATACACCCAGATCCCTCTTTTTCCATCATTCAAATAAAAGATACACTCATCATGAGTAACAAAAATTAGCTCTCGCTCATCTACTCCAAGCATTGGTGGAACCGGGTCCATTGTTTTTCCTTTATACGTTGCTATCCGTCGCTCTAAAACCTTTATTTCCTCTAAAAATTTATTCCGATATTCAACAACGTCTCTTCGTTCATGTCCATCAAAGTATATACCCTTTCAGTATTGTTTAAACTGACAACCTAAAACATTCAGCCATCTTTTAGCCGTTCTTAGACTAATTGACTTTCTTGTTCCCCCTGTATACTCAGGTAAAATGGCGGAATCAATATATTGTTTAAATCAGGATAGACTAATACCATTTACCCTGATTTTTCTCGTATCCATTGCCTACATTTTAGTGTCACATCTTCATCATCAACTAATCGTTTGGATTTTTGATGCTGACCACGATGGGAAAGCAGAAAAGATTCATGGTGTAAATAAAAATTACCAAGAAAGCGGACTCTTATATTTGTACGGGTTTGGGTTAACATAAACTATGTTTGTTGCAACCTCGCTTGCTTTCAACTTTCCATAACCATTATATAGTCTTATAAAATATTTGTAGACAGCCCGCCGTTCATTATATTCAAAAGCACTGAATGTCTTTTTATTTTTTAGAAAATCTTCCCGAAGCTGAGCAATTACATCACCAAATTCAAACCACGATTCTTTACCACTATCGTCATTTCTACCATCATCGCTATCATCGCTATTATCGCTTTCATCATTACTATTCAATTTGGCCAAAGTTGAATATGCCGGGGATTCTGACTGTAATGCCAAATATGTTGGTGACACCAATGTTGAAGGCCCGAAGAAAGTAGTTATCTTAGATGTTCCTTTGGCAGCATTGGTAAGTATGCCAGAGGCACCGAACTTGCGATAGTAGATTGATTTTGAAATGCCCCTTACTGTCCTCATGTCTAGTCATTTGTTCCATGTGGTAAGGGGTACTGTAAGTAAACAAATTTGCATCTTTTCCTCTTTATCTATCCCTTCATTCTCTTCTCACTATATTCATCTGAATTTGGTTTTTCAATATTATCCGCCTCTTTTATCATACTCATATTCTTCCATCTTTCTTCAGCTACTTTTTTTCTTTTATTGTTGTATTCATGGAGTTTTGCATATTTTTTTCTTTTGGGCATTTTTTTTAAAGTGGTGTTTCTTTTTTTTCTTTTTTTTCGTTTTTTTTTCAAAAGAAAGCAGGATTTAATAGAATTAAAATAAAGTATGGCAATATTTAATTTAATATCAAGTAACCACACTGCAAATTAATTTTTTAGGGGTTCATTTCAAGGCAATGTCTTGCTCACGCTCAAGCTTAATTGCAGGACTATTTATTTCATTATTCAGGTTTGGCCACAGCATTGTTTTATAATCACAACTCCATTTTGTTTGTTCGTCTTGAGAATTTTTTTATGCATGATTATCGATAATATATGATTGGTTATTAGCCAATCAAATGTAAATTTAAATTTTATTGGATAATTATAAGTCACATTATCTGTTCCATTTTTCATCGATCATATGAAAGTACAGCTTTTTCAAATGGATATATCTTGATAATGAGTAATCGAATCTCTAAAAAAAAGCCGCCATTTTGTAATAAACTGGTTTGGTTATAAAATAGCAGCCTTTTTTTTTTTAATATCATATCAATATAAATTTTGATTACATTTTAAAGGTACTTAAATTTAGTTCTGCCTTTAGGTGTTCCACACCATAGTAATGGGAGACTTCAATATAGAGTTAGGAAAAATAAAGTATAATATAGGGAAAAGAGCTATATCTTTAAATAGAAAAACTCTTATCTGGGAACTTATAGATAGAGATTTCAAAAATATCTTCAAGAGAGTGAAAGATGGAGAAAAAATAGCTACAAGAAGAGGTGCAGAAAAAGATACAACAATTGATTATATGTGGGTCTCCGATAATTGGTTTGAAGATTTAAAAAAGTGCAAAGTACAAGAGATGGACCTGGTAACAGAAAGTGATCATCACATGATCATGATATGGTTAGAACGAGAGAATCATAGACACATATAAAAGAAAACTCAAAGAAAAAGAGCCAAAACTAAAAAGATATGTATAGACCTAAAAAGAATCGAACCAGGCAATTGGGAAAACTTTGTATAAAAAACAGACACTTTGGTAACGAGCCAAGAATTAAAATGAGTGGAAAGTTTAGAAAAATCAGCTGGCATCTTAAGAGGAGAAGAAAGTCAAGAGGCTTTAGACAGAGAGTGGGATATTATCGAAACTGCGAGCCAACAAGACTCTTCCAAAAGCAAGATCTATGGTAGAGAAAAACCCTAAAGTAGATAAGAGCCTCTCCCACAAGTTCCAAGAAATCACTAACAAAGTAAATAGGCTTTGCAGAAAAGCTAAAAAGAAAATAAGGCAGATAATAACAGAGGAGTTAGTTAAAGCTCTAGAAAATGTAAACTTTGTGATTGAAACAGAGTTAGAGGAAGCTCTAGTCACATGGAGTCACACATGGACATGTAACATCTACAAACAACTAGAGCATATTGCAAAGACCACAAAAAAAGGTGTGGAGCAAAACAAAACTAGAGGAAGAAGAGCATAGTATTAAAAAGAAAATAGAAGAAAGATATGAGAATATCTTTTCAAACCAAAAAAGTATGCTAAATAGCATATTAGAAAAACCATACCAGAGAATCAAGTTAGATAGGGTATGTGAGGAAACAGAAGATGATATCTCCTTGGTCAATAGTGAAATAGAAGTTATAAGAAAGGTGAAATCTTTCTTTGAGAAGCAATTTAGAAAGAGAAACATAGATAGAGTTATTAAGTACATCTTGGGCAAAGCAATATAGTCCTAAAGAGAGTATAGATGAGGAATAGTACAAAGAGATATCATATAAAATAATGACAGAAGATTGGAACGAAGCTTTGCAGAAAACACGAAATAACTCCACTCTAGATCTCTCAGGCATCACATACCCAGTGCTCAAAAACATCGGTACAAAAACGAAAAAAGCTTGTACAAGGCTTCTGTCAAAGTGTATAAAGACAGGAAATATTCTGCTAAAATGGAAAATTGGAGTTTTATATCCGATTCCTAAAAGAGAAGATTGGAACTATGATTTGAATAATGTATGCCCTATTATTCTTCTAGAGAATGTCTGGAAAGTGCTAAGTAGAGTGATAATAAAAGGCTAGGACAGGTTTTTAAGAAGCACAGCATACTCAAAGGTCCAAACTACGTGGGTCTTATAGAGGAAAGCACAGAAGACCCCATACATATCCTGAGCTGTATTGCAGAAGAAGTACAGAAAAAAAAACAAGAGCTGTGAATCCTATTACAGAATATGCAAAAGGTATTTGACTCTGTAAGCATGACATCGCTAGAGTTAGCCTTCAAACGAATTAAAATACTGACAAACATATAGAAGTATATTATTAGCCTGTATAAATATAGGGAATTAGAAGTGATAACGGTATATGGGAGCACTAGAGTAATTAAAACAAAAAACAGGATAAACCAGGGGAAGGTGCTGTCCCTCCTAATATGGCGCATTTTTTATAACCCGCTTTTGTGTGAAGTGCAAAGAATTAAAGACTGGGGTTATGAGATAGCAGTGCTATGGCCCACAGATCTAAGAAAAGGAGAGATCACTTGGATAAAACAGAGACAAGCTGTTGTGGTATACACTAATAACACGACTTGGATTGCAAAATCCAAAACAGAGTTATTAGAAATCCTAAAGAAGGCTAACAAATTTTATAAACTAAATGACATTAAGATAAATGAGAAGAAATCAGAACTTATTGTAATTAATAGGGCCATAAGCCAAGAAGATAAAGAATGCAGTATTATTAGTGAATTTGGAGTGGAGATAAAAGCGAAAAGAAATGATAAAGCAGCCAGATTTTTAGGTATGTGAATCTCAGAGAGAAATAAGAGAAATTGTGGTATGGGCCTAGTAGAAAGAGAGGTTGCTAGGTTAGTAAGAATCTTAAGAAAGAAGAAAGTATTATTGGGGCACCTGCAGTACATAAACAATAGAGTATTATTACCAAGATTAGAATATAGACTAAAATGCCAAGTAATAAGCAAGCAAGCTTGTAAAAGAATCCATAGACCCTTCTTCAACTTACTCAAATAAAAAGCAAGTTTAGCAAGTACTATGGCTAATAGTATTATTATGCACCCAAATTTGGTAGAGGTAAAAGGCTTGTGGCAAGCAAAGGTTGTACAACAAGTTTCTAGTTTAGTTAAGAGACTAAATAGTATAGAGTTGGTAGGAAATATAACCTGGATTAGACTAAGACAGACGCAGATCGATAACAGAAGCAGCAGATACATAATTGAGCGGTCCACTTAACGGCTGAATGAGGCAGAAATAAAGTATAATTTTAATACAAATATAGTTAGAGATACTACAAAATTAGGTATAAAACTAGAATGCAGTAAAGTAACAAAGAGTATGCACTTAGGTGAAGAAACAGAAATCTGGTCTATATTAAGCAAAATCGAAAGAAAACAGTATATAAAAAGCAAGTTGAACAATATTATATTCATAGAACAATTGCTTGAAGAAGAGAGATCAACACTTTTAACCTGGCACCAAGTGAAATATCTAAGAGGGAATAAGGACAAAGGGAAAAAGCTCTCATGGTTTATTAGCATCGAGGGTGCAGTGATTAATAATCAGATAACAAAAGAGGTATATACAAGATACAAGTATGGAAGAGAGAGTTAAGTAGCTTTATTGCTCTTATTTCAGCATGTATCCGAAGATAAAAAAAAAGCAGAATGGGTTGTATTATCAAATGAAAAAGACACAACAGAATTGGGCCAGATGGTTAAAAAAAGTAGAGTTAAATGAAAAGTAGAAGTAACTCATTGGAAAAGAGAGAAAGAAAATAAAAACATTTACAACAAATGCCAAGGTTGTAGTTTATCTAACACGCAGAAGCCCAACGAATGCAAGTTAGGTGTGAAGCTAAAGAATAAACAAAGAGCATTAAAAAAAAACTGCATTAAAAAGCAAGGAGAAAATAAAATCCTGTGTGAGATGCCTCTAGCAAATTTTAGCAAAAGAGCCAATATACAAACAAATATATCTATCTCATTGTCAAGCCCTACAGTAATGATCAAGAATCTAGAAGAAGACCTAATTGACAGATATATAGTGAAACAAGAGTATAGGGAGAAAACCCAGAAGTCACTGCAGAAACTGGCCGGGTATGCAGAATTAGACATTTTTACAGACGGCTCCCTAGATGAGGATAGTGGAAATAGAGAGCCAAAGAAAATGGGTATAGTTTGGATTGCAGCCAAAAAGGGCACAGAAGCGGTGCGATAAAGAATTGGTCTTCTTCAATGAGAGCAGAAATAGGTGCTATAGGGCTTGCATTATTAGCGGTACTGAACAAATACAAAGTACAGATTTTCACAGATAGTGCAAATACAATCAGTATTATTGAAAGGGTTAAAGCTAGCCCAAATGAAACAAAAACCACTAAGCTCAAGAATGGGAGTATCGTTGCAATGGTGATAAATTTGGTTGAGATTAAAGATATTAATATTAGCTTCATAAAGGTGAAAGGTTATAGTGAGATTAAATTAAATGAGGCAGCTAATAGGCTCACGAAGGAGGGTAACAGTTCTAAGGAGTGTTGTAGTTTTAGAGTAGAATGGTCCAAGTTAATGAAGGTGGTACCGAGGTGGGATAATCATATTGTTGATATACCTATTAGAGAAATGATAGACAGCATAACAAAAATGTATTATAGTATAGGTTGGATAAATAGCAAATATATAGATAGTTTGATTAGAAGAAAAATAGTTAGACTGGAGGGGATATGGGGAATGCAAAGAAAAAAGGTGGAATATAGATGCAGTAGCTTAAAGAATAGTTACAGTTGGGTTTTTAAAATAAAGTATATAAACGGGTTGCTGTTAATGATGAAGGTGCTTCACAGAAGAAATCCAAACTTCTATCTATTTGATTTTTGTGTCACATGTTTCCAGGAAAAAGAAGATCTAGATCACTTAGCCACATGCGAAATATATAAGAAATTGTAGAGCAGAATAGAGAGTGAAGCATTCGAGGATGCTATAAAGAAAAAGTTAAAGAACGAACAGAAAGAAAGTAAATGAAAGATATGTAGCATTACAAAAGAAGAAATAATTGGAGATTCTCAAGAGGCTATTTACGAAAGCAGAGTTAACTGTATTAGAGGAATCTTCTAGAAGCATAGAACTGAGAACAGATTACTAAGAGAGCTATGAAGGATTTATAGCCACAAGTTACGAAAACGCTTTCAAGAGGTGATCTGGCGACTAAGATGTGAAGCTATAAATGAATTCGAGCAAGGCAGAGGTATTACAAACGCACAAAAAAGAAAGCAAGACAAGAGAAGTGATCCAACATACAAGAAAACCAAGAAAAGAAAAACCCAAGAAGCAATATCCGAAAGAATTTCAGCAGAAGAAGCAGATCAGAAATTGTGGGAGAAAACAAAGAAAGAAGTTAGGAAGGTAATTACAACTAATGTCAAACCAAAGTGGTCGGGGCTATATAGACCACACTGTTACAAAACTTAAACACAGTTCTGACAAGGCTAGCAACTACCGTCCAAGAATCTGATGGGTAATCTTTCAGCAAGTTGAAAGCCAAAAGGGAGAAAAAAAGTTGCTGTGGCAAATTACATCTGGGCACCTCTGAGCAGCTGGGTGAGCTTTTATTGAAGAGAAGAAAGAGTTTTTAGCTTTAGCAAGAAACTTATGTATTTAGATTACGTATTTTTTATACAATAAAGGCAGAATTGCCAAAAAAAAAAAAAAAAAAAAAGTAAATATTAAATTACAGTCAAACCTTTCTATAGTCACCCTCTATATAAGCACATCATATAAAAAATTCTCTTTATAAGCATATTTATTTTAAACCCAACTATTATATACATATAGAAAAAAAACTTCTTTATAAGTATATCTTAATAAAATTTTCTTTATAATTATACAAATCTTTATCTTGAGGAGTGTGATTATAGACTGTATTTTATATAAAATTATATAATTTTTTTTTAATAGTAGTAAATAAAAATTGTATAACAAATGTTATATACCAAATAAAATCTTCAATAATAGCTTATCTGGCTTGGAATTTAATATGCTTAACAACCTGAGTCTCTTTGGAAGATATATCTATATATTTCCAAAAGTTGATTTATTCTAAAATTAGTTAGAGCGGTCTGGTTAAGATTAGATTAGGATTAGAGAAGCTTTATATATGTAAAATTGCCTTCTTGTACTTTTTATTAATACTCCAAGGTGGTGCTTCAATTTGCAATTCGACTAATTCAGATTGATTTGATAATTCGGATTAAATTCAAATATCCTTATCTGTTAATTTTAAACAGATAGATCCATAATATATTTCGGATTGAGGATGAGGATTATTTAGATTATGATCCTTACAATATACCTGTCAGGATTTTAAATAGTTAATGCTAATAAACAATAAATAAGATTTAATATGAATGATTATACTACACAACACTATAGACCGCTTTTTGTGATATAGCCACCTACTGGTAATTTGAAAGTTTTTTTATTTTTTAAAGTTTTTTTTTTTTTTACTATATACGTGCTTGTCTATAGTATAGTTCTTTTATACAGTATTTGTTCTATATCATGTTCTAGAGTCTAATTTATACCTCAGATAAAAATATATACATGAATATAATAACAAAAACAAAACAGACAAAACATTATTAATAAAACATTATATTGTTTGCATTCTTTTCAATTTAACAATTATAGAGATTCATTTAATTCTCACATCAAAAGTCTATCACCAAAAGAAAAAACCAGTAAAACAGCAAAAAGTTTTTTAATTAGTAAATACTGCATCAGTGCATGTTTTTATTTTTATCGTTGAGTTAAAGAATACACAAATATAAGAATTATTTTAAGTACTATATATATTAAATAATTAATATTCCACATATGGGTTATGTAAATTAGATATATTATTAAAAAACTAATATGATGGAAAAAAAAAAGATTCTTTATGAAATTTTAATATATAGTACAAATATCCATAATTAAAATACTAAATTCTGACTTTAAAAGAGCTGTTAGAATATTTTTATAATATAACTTTTCTCATCCTAACACTACCCATGAAAAGCTGTTAGAATGATTTGATTTTATAATACTGTGAGCCCCGAAAACCCAACCTAACTGCTGCGGCCCAAGTATGATTTAAGATCACAGAATTAAATGCATTATGGAATTTATCACAGGAATTTGTTGCATAAATTAGATTTATGGCATTTATGCCATTTACTGTAATACCAAATCTTTTATTATAAATAAAGGCCACGAAGGCCCTGAGAAAAATAAGTTTCATACTTCTTACAATAATTAGCCCTAAATAAAATTACCCAATTGACCATTACAACCTAAATAAATACACTCTAACTAAATACTTTTTATCCAGATCGATCACTAAGTAGCATAGTGAAAGATTTTCACTCGTTAATTGCCTTACTCACATGACTTAATAGAAGATTGTTTTCCAGTTGATTCTCAACGTTCCGTGGTTATTGTTGTCCAACTCTCCAAACGTACCGTGAAAAGTTGTGTTCCAGTTTGAAGTCCAAGAGGAAGAACCAAGCCATGATTTGTGTATTGATAGTTGTTAAGAAGAAAAATCATTACTGTGTTATCTGGTCTCCAATTCAAGTCAAAGAAAATATACCTATGACCCAAATATCCACTCACCAAATCTAAACGCCTCCAATTCGACTAAGTTAATCATAGGTTGCATGACGCTTCAGATCGATTAGCGACCGACTTGCCGATTTTCAACTGGCAATACGAACTCTCTTATCCTAATACTAACTATTAGAGTTCCAATTTGTTAAACGTTTATCTGGATCTGAATTTATCCAGATATTCGTCTACTATTGATATCCAGATAATTAGATACAAATATTTAGATTGGAACTCTACTTACCATAGAGTTGTTAGAATTACTGTAATTATTGTTATGTTGACTAAAACTCACATGTCTACTGTCTTCTTTTTACATATCGTGTATTATCTAGGGAAGTTTTGGAAACGCTTATTATTCGCAATTTTAATCAGTCGATTAATGATTTTTCCAGATTGAATTTGAATCAAATTCGAATTATAACTGGATTCATGAAAAAGAATCCGAATTCAATCCGGATAGCTCTAAAAAATTAGAATCGAAGCTTTAGTAGATATTATTGAATAGAATAGTATCTGAAGGATATTAGTTAGTAGTAAATAAGTGGTTGTAAAAATCACCTTTATAATTCATCGATTAATTAATCGACCATTGAGTTTAGGTAAATGATGGTATATAGTAGCTATACGACTTGCACTTATATGGCAAATATATCATATGATATTTTTGTTAGGATAGCTACCTATAAAATGCTAAATTCCTGCAACTTTATTAATAAGGATAAAGATTGAAATAGTAAAAGTTAACATATGAACCTGATATGAACTCAATCATTTGAATACTGCAAAGGAAAAATAAGAGTTCAGACATACGGTATTTTGAGGCATGTATGAGTGTTATTTTATGCTACTTCACAGAATAGATTAGCATTAGTAGCACAACCAAAATTTAGCAAATCAGTCCGAATTTAGGGTCAGAATAGGCTAGAATTGATAAAATTTTTACCAATAAATTGGCAGTCTATATATTAAGTAATGCTAGTATGGTTAGCAGTATTATTGCTTAATGCTAGTCAAGCTCCGTCTATTCCGGTTCTAAATCTGGTCCAATTTGCTAAATTTTGGTTGCGCTATTAATCTATTTATTATATTTCATGACATAAGGTAGGCAAAATTAATACGAATAAATAAAATAATTTTAGATGATTTGCTTTAATATTTAGTAATAAGATTTAACAAAATAAAATAAATTTATACATAGCGGAAATAAAATAAATTAATAGGTAATGCTCATAGATCCGGATTATCTATTATACAAACAATCAAAAACAAATAAAAGTAGCAAATATTCAAAAAATTTGATACTAAACTTATAATTGATTTGGTGGGCAAAATATGTAGTTTAGTTTTCTTCGATTTGGCATGATTTCTATCGGTAGGTCTAGTACAACATTTACTATTCGGTGTTTGCAGTATGTAACTGAAGATGAGTTAGTGTACAACAAAATTATCAGAAGTCACATAAAAAAATTTTGTTAAAGAACTTACTTGCTATTCTAATAGCATAATTAATGTATATAGTTAAAGTTGAGATAGTTCATAGTAGAATAAATTATTGCTATTTCTATTCTAAGTTATCCTCAAAAATTCTGCTACAGAACTTATTCCCTATTTTGGTAAGGACAAAAAGTTAAGTTAGTTTGGAATTATCAGAATTTCTGTCATGAATTAGCATAAACAATTCTGTTACGTACAAACCTATGTAGTTAAGGTTGAGTGTGCAGTAAAACTATTGTGATTTCTACTGTGAATTGCTATAAAAAAATCATCTTATAGAACTTGCTTGTTATTCTGATAACATATAGTATGAGGTTAAGAATAAGTTAGTATGCATTAGAATCATAACGATAATGAGTTTAATCATAAGATACAATAATAAACAATTACTTACAATGATACATAGTATAAGTAGAGATTCAATCTAGATAAATCTGTCATCCATTTATCCCATATTTGAAATTACCTAGATATTCAGTTAGGACCCCAGATAATTCTAAAAAGAGTAAGAGTACTAAACTGGACATATTTTAACATTTTTTTTGGCCCAAAGTTTTCTAAATTCTGGTCAAATTAAATTTTAATTTTAATTCTGGGCAGAATTTAAAAAAGTTTGGACCAAAAAAGTGGACAAAATGGCCGAAAATTTACTATTAACTCAACTCGTAGCTCTGTTAGTATTATCCGGGGTCCTATTCAGTTACTATTGATATCCAGATAATCCAACAAATATCTGAATAATTATCCGGATATCAATAGTAAAATGGATATCTGGATATATGCAAATAATTAGGCAAATACTCAGTAAGTATCCCTATCGCTTTTATGCTTATGGTTCACGGGTGAAAGGGACAGTTAAAAAATTTTCAGATTTAGATTTATGCTATTAGGAAGAAATATCTTGGAATGTTTATAGCCATTTAGATCGATAGATAAATGGATAAACAGATAATGGAATGGAACTCTAAAGACTGCTACAGAATTTACTCGCAATCCCAGTGACATATAGTAAATGGTTAAAATAAATATTTTAACGTAAATTATAATAAAAAAAGGTAATTTATCAAATATATAGTTAGGATTACAATGGCATGCAAGACATAGGTAAGAATGTGATAGGTATATCGAATTAGCATAATTTGACGTACTGCACTGTAAAAAATTCGAAATAAATAATTAGATTACTTGTGGAGTATTTTATTAGTAATTAATGCAAAAAAATTGGTAAAGAACTTAACCACTATTCCGGTAATATATAGTATGTGAATAAGGATGAGGTAAGTTGTATTAGAATTCTTATGTTTCAACAGAATTATTATGAGTTAAAATCAAAAACTGTTACAAAATATACTTGCAATTCTGTTGATAGATAGTAGATAGTAAATAGGTAAGAATAAGTTAGTTTGTATTGGAATTATAACAATAAAGTCGATTACTGAACCTACTTGTCAAGCCAATAGCGCACAGTTAGCAGATTATAAAGTTATTGTGAGTTACTATAGAAAATTCTGTACAGATAAAATAAATAATTGAGGTTTGGTTAGTTTGCAGTATGAGCATTGGAATTATCATATTCTATCACAAAAAACTTCCATTATTGCTACTTTGTAAAATGCAAAGAGTTAAATAGATTGGTTTGCGAGTTTTATAATAAATTATTGTAAAAAATTTTGTTAAAGAACTTACTCGCTATTCTAGCGATATAAAGAATTCGCATAATTTTTGTTGCGAGTTACATAAGAAATTCTGGTATAGGACTTGCTTGATATTCCAGTAACATACAGGATAATAATGACTTGCTAGTCTGAAACGGAATTATTATAATTTTTAGTTAACTTAGTATCAAAAATTCTGCTGAAAACTATTCTAGTAATCTACAGCAAGTAGAAAAAGATAAGTTAGTTGATATTAGAGTTACAGAAAAAATTTTAGTGCCGAACATAGTATATGGTTAAGAATGTATATACAAAAAAATAAAAATATTAATATACAATATCTTTCAAGTTAATTATTAATGTTAACAGTTAATGTAAAATGTCGTATAAAAGACCCGGGTCTCTTACACCCACAATATTAAAACCTAATTAGACCTGGGTCTAGTACATGGTAAAGTGTTGTACCATTAGAAAGGAAAATTTAAAAAGCATGCATATTTTTCATTCATAGCGATAGTGAGCAGTCTAAATATTTAAAAAAAACCGTATTTGGTTATTGTAGATTGAGATTCACACCACAGTATTTGGCTTGTAAAAAAACTAGTAAAGTAACGCGTTATAATTATCATTCGCGTCAAAGTGCAGTATTAAAAAGTAAGCCAATAAGATTCTTATGATTTACAGTTACACAATTTAATCAAATTAATTTATATAAGTAATCTAAACGTTATCATTACACACAAATTTTTTAGTAGAGGATTGTGATCTTGTGGTATCTTGCAATAAATTTGTTATCATTATACAGTATGTTGACATAATTAAAGCTAATAGATCTAGATGAATATTAGTACTAAATAATAATATATGGACAAGTTAGTATTAAAAATGTATATATAGAATTGCAATAGAATCTTTGTAAAAAAAAATACTTATCTTGATAAATATTAATTGATAACAATAAAAATTTAATAAGGTTAAATTTTATATGTATTAATTACTTTGATCGTTAAAATATAATAATAAAATCTGAGTTTAAAAGTCCAATAAAAGAAAAAGATTGACATTAATAAAATGTTTCAAAATTCAATTTACAATGCAATAATTACATTATAATTTTAGCATTATTTAAGGAAGTATCACTCGTTTGTTGCATACTTCTTACGTTTACTATTACATTAAAACGTGATCAAAATAGAACTTATGTTTTAAGCAGCCTTTCTTTACGCAATTTTCTTGAAACAATGAATCTAAACTTAATATTAAACACGACTAAAACAAATATTTCTAATATTGAAATATTACATAGTTTTAATATCACACAAACGCACCTTATAATTTTACAAAATGTTTTACCTCAAAACTATAATTATATTATCAATTCATTTAAAGCAATTCAACCTCATAATTTTCTAGAAGCATATCCGGAACTATTTGAAGTTGAATTTTATGTAAATGCTTATACAGTTGATAGTGCTATGACATGGCTTGATGAGTTCACTAACTTTCACAAAGTAACTATGCAGGAAACACAAGGATAAACAATTAAAGGTATACGTCTTCTTCTTTCTAAACGACTCCATTGTATTTACAGTTATGTGGTGAAACTAAAACAAGGAGAAAAAAAAGATCTAAGTGCTAATACTGTAGAAAAAAGTAAAGCTATTAGTATACATATATGAGACACTAACTGCCTAGCAATACTTAAAATACAACTACAAAATAAATATAGCACTTATCTATGTGTAGTATCTATGTTATTCCATCATAACCATCACCTTATATTCAGTCATATTACAAGCTTTCGCTCTGTTTCAAATAAGACAAAAGAATCATTTTTTGAGCTTTTTTGTATGGGTCATAGTTCTTATCACATGTATTTAGAAGAAGTACAATTAAGATATGAAAATGATGAAGAAATTCTATCAGATAGAGCAATTTGCCCACACAAGTATGATATTTACTACCTTCATCAAAAATACCTCGATGTATCAGTCGGAGCAAAAAATGAAAAAGAAATGTTTAATCGTTTGGCTAAAGAAGTTTTGAAGTTTAATAATAATAACAAGGGAAATGCCTGGATGCAATTATATGTTACACCAACAGATAATGATTCTGAACAACCATTCATTCTTATCGTTCTAACAAACCTAATAAAACATTGTCATTTTTTAAAACAAGCTGGTGAATTAGTATACATGGATACAACAGCTACCCTTGATGCCCTTAACATGCTATTGACTATTTTTTCAACAAGCATACCAGTTGGTGGCTTACCTCTTGCTATAATACTTACGTCAGATAAAATAGCTCAAACTTTTACTAGGGCTTTAAACATGTTAAAAGATATGTTATCATTAGAAGCTTTTAATAGCTGTGGGCCTATAGTTGGACCTCAAGTTATTATGAATAATGATTGCAATGCAGAAAGAAAAGCATTATACTGTATATAGGAAAAGGCAACATTATTGTTATGCGTCTTTCATTTTTTGCAAGCAGTGTGAAGATGGCTGTGGGATGGTAAACATAATATCCACATGATTGATCGTGTTACTCTTATTGAATATTTAAAAAAAATTGTTTTTGCAAGTACTGAAACCATGCTGGAAAAAGAATATATAGCACTTATAATTAGTGAAGCCTACTATAAATATCCACAATTTCAGAAATACTGTATTTTGAAGCTGCATGGAACCGACATATAGAGTAAGCTGTTATATTTCACCCAATTGCCTATCCGAAATAATAATACGAATAATTTTGCAGAGGCAGAGATTCGAATTATAAAAGATATTGTTTTCGGGCAGATCCAAGCATTTAACATAGTACAGATCTTCTATTTTATTATTAATACAATAGATTTTTATTATACTCATAGATTATTGGCTATAGCTTATAATAAGCTGAATAGTTTTATCACACTTCGCTTTCGGCTTTCAGGTTGGAATATTGGATTAAAAGAAGATATTGAGGTAGTAAGTTTTAACTCGTTGATCTTTAAGCATAAAAGTAGCAAAAATAAGAACATATGGTACCTTGTGGATATGCGACTTGGAATTTGTAAATGTAATATGATGGGTGTATCATGCAAACATCAATCATCAATAGCAACACATTATAATATATGTGGTCTCAATCAAATACCTATGATGCAATGAGAAGTCGACAACATTATGCTTATTTAGCATTAGGCAATAAATGTAAGGGACTCGATTTTTATGCCAACCTTCATCAAATACAACTTGATCAAGAGTTTTTACACACAACAATAGAACCTGTGGCTTCAATAAATGATAACTTGGTTAGTAATGAAAATCATAAAAATGATTATAATAACTCAAATAATAGAAGTACACTTTCTGAATCTATGTCCTTAAGTGATATCGACAACTATAATGGTAATGAAAGTGAGAGTGATACAGATCTTCATCAATCAGCTATAAATGAATTACATTGGTTTAGTAATGATCTAGAAAGTCTGCTTAAGGAAGGTGATACTGCATTAGATAAAAGCGTATTTAAGTTTGTGAAGATCTACAAGAAACATCACTCTATGCAAGATACACACGTTCGTCTAGCAATAACTTCTTTCCTTAAAACATGCAATTGGAATGCGAAACGAGTTAATGGTAATTCTTATCAACGTGGAGGCAAAAAAATCAAAGTACAAGTTGCTGTAGCTGTCGTCTAGCAAAAATGGTAGCCAGATAAATTTGCCGGGCAAGCAATTAACAGTATACTTGACCGATACTAGCCTGTGTTGAAACTAGTAGCGTTGCCTCAAACTGCAAGATGTAAAAAAGAATTAGCTTGTACGCTCAATAAAATACCACAAGGAAGGCCAAAAGAAAATAGAAAAGATACTTATGAAACTGAATATCAAGAGAAACCGGGCCGTTTTATTATGCCTGCATGATCAAAGAGGCAATATAAAAAATGTCTACATGATTTAAATCAAGCTTTGAAGAAAGTTCGACCAAATGAGCATTGAGTAAAGAATAATTCTTGGTTGTTTGACTGAATAGGCATTGAGTAAAGAATAATTATTGGTTGTTCGACTGAATGGGAGTAAAGAATAATTACTGGTTAAAAAAAAGTAAATATGTTCAGAAAATACACGATCATTTACAGTTTTCTGGTATATATCAACCAATAAATCCAAATACTACATCATAAATAAAGGTTTCAATATTACAACCGCCCTTAAATCGATTAAAATAACCTTGAATTTTTGCTTCAAAGAAAAGTTTACTTGAAAATTATAGCTTTTTTTGAAGGGCAGGCTAAAAAAACTCAAATATAAAATAAAGATTTAACAAAAAAACATTACCGATAATATACCAGTTCTTTACACAAACTTTGATTAAATATACTAGTACGTACATATGCACAATCAAAATTAACTATTAAAGATAATTACCGTTACTGTTACGTTAATCAAATTGATAATATTTAATCATGCATACACATGCATGAAGTTTGTTGAATTTCACGCGATCTTCATCACATGATCATAAACCGGGCACAGATTCTATTTTCACGTGGAGATAGCTTTGCTCAAAGTTTTTTAAAAAAAATTTGCACAGCTTTGATAGGTGTTTTGTTTTTTTTTTAACTTTGGGTAAAGATATCTTTACTACCACCAGACCAAATTCGATGAAATTTTTTTTATTTAAATTCTATGGGATACATAGAATTCAAATTTAAAAAAAATTATTAAATTTGGTCCAGTGGTTGTGGAGATAGCTTTACTCAAAGTTTTAAAAAAAATTGGCATAGCTTTAATTTAGATAGACATTTCAATTTTTCTTCAACTTTGAGTGAAGATATCTCCATTACCACCAGACCAAATTCGATTAATTATTTTTTATTTAAATTCTATGAATTCATAGAATTCAAAAAAAAAAAAAATTTTAGATTTGGTCTAGTGGTTGTTGAGATAGCATCGCTTAAAATTTTAAAAAATTGGTACAGCCTCTATTAGTCTATTCTATAAATGCATCAAGAACGTAAATCAATTTTGGGGTACATTTTAGACCTACAACTGCAGATCTATCAAAAACAATACTTTTGTAGTTTTTGACTGTTGCTTTTATTATGTAACCAAGAATTTTTTGTCATGGCTAGGGTGCATTTACTAATTTCTCTCCACAGCTATTATTGGCTGGGATTATTCATACAAAATTTTTTTAAAAAAAAAGAGATTGTTGTTTTGATCATCACATTACACCTGATCTTGCATCTTGATTGGCCCAATATCACAACTGTGAGGGAGAAATTAGTAAATGCGGCCAGAGTACCCTAGTGTTTACGCGTGTGACATAATATATAAAAAAAAATTGTTAATGCTCAACACTGCTTCTGCTTTACTTCTCCAGAATGTCCGAACGACACCCGTACATGGCAGAGGTAATTGTATTTTTTTTAACAATTTTAAATTTAGCTAAATAATTTGTTCTATGACCAGACACAGGACATGTCCCCCTACAGGGGTTCAAAATGTTGTCACATATAAATCAAATGAGTTGACTCACCCAAATT
>CAJVPY010000243.1:0-30898 GCA_910591965.1 Dentiscutata erythropus | reverse complement strand
TTATTAAAAATAGATGTGATAATTTAATTTTTAGCAAATTACTATAAAATTTATATATAATAATTGAATTTTTAGCAAATTTATTTGATTTTAGAGGTAGCAAAAACCCCAAAATTCATGCAGATCAATTATGACCTATATTGAAGATGTCCGGGGTCCTAGTTTTACTCAAGGCTAGAATCCATTTTTCTAATGTGAAAAGAGCTATAATTCCTGTATATACTTCAGGGTCAATTTCTTTTTTTGGCTTATATTCTTCCTTCTACTTTGCTTTTATCTCCTTAAATTTTTGGTTCTTCTTCTAAATTGTTTTTCAAAATGGGAAATTACTTGTTGTTTTACACCTTCTTTATCATTAATTAATTCTAGATTATGGACTCTAGAATTTTCTCCAACCAGTACTCTATCAATTGTAACCTTATTGTACAGTCTATTTAGAAGGCTTTGGAGTATTCTCTTTTTGTTTTTTCCATCATACCGAATCTCAGTTCTATTTTTTCTCAAATTTTTCTTTCTTTCTTTTTACTCTCTTCTTCGTTTGCTTTCTTTCTCAGGATTTTACCACAGTTTTTTAATTCTACTAGTTGAATTTGATTCAACCACTCTAGCAAATGTACAATCTGTATCTGATGTAGTTGATTTATTTCATCAATTCTTATGTTTAAACTTTTCCTCTCATCGAGATTGATTTTTTCTCCTGGGCTTTTCTTGCTTCTTTTTTGTAACTTATATAAAAATTTAATTTCTCTATATATTTCTGACCTTGGAACTGATTTTCTTTCTTGTGCTTCAGTTTTCTTTACATTAATCCATAGTATATGTTCTAATGCTGTACTCATTATTGAGCCACTAATTTTATTCTATTCATCATTAATGTCTATAAGTGAGGTGTATAATGGGGTTTTTGCAATTCTAGCTTGTATTTTTGCAGAGAGAGAGTGCTCTACCCACAAGCTATAAGCCTTCCAATCTTCTGGTGCTACTTTATAATATAAAAAAACTTTTCTAGATGGTTTTTTTTGCTTTCTTTTGCTAAGTTTTCCATATCCAAGTATGTTACTCAGATTTAATTTTGCATATACCATTTTGTGATTGCTGCCTGTTATTAAATTAATATCTTTGATTAAAGCTTCATAAAAAAAAACGCTCAATTCTTCTCCAATCCATATATAGTCAATTCTTGAAGCCACTTCATCATTTTGCCATGTATATTGTTTTTCGTGTGGATTCAAATATCTAAAAGAATCTATTTCTCTATTTCTAAGCCCAAACCTTGATTTTTGCGATTTGTATTACTAGTATCCAATCTTGTGTTACTTACTGCATTAAAATCTCTGAGTATGCATATTTATGTGTCGATCTTATTCTTACATATTTCTTGTATTACTATACGTTGCACTTCTTTGTTAATTTTTTTATCTGCTGGTGGCAGATAAATTACCCATATCTGAAGGATTGCTTTTTTAAAGAAAAACTCTAACTTTAACACATATAGATTGAACTTTCTAACAACAGCTAAATGTTTTGTCCATTTTCTACTAACTAAAGCCCTTACTCCCGAGCCTTTACCCTTATCTATTTCTTTTGATAACCAAAAACCCAAATACCCTTCATGTTCTATGTTTAACTATTTACCTTCTGTCTCATTTATATTAGTTTCTGCAATCCTAATGATATCTAAATTCTCTTCTTTTCCTAAAATCGCTAGACTCTTTAATTTCTGCCCATTTGTCTTTAACCCATTGATATTATGGAAACCTACACTAAGTCACTTAAAATCATTACTACTTATTAAGTCCTCACATTGTTTGTGTATTTTGGGCTCTCTCAAAACATAAGTGAGGCTTTCTGTTTCACCCATCTTTGTTGCTGCGCCAATGGCACCTCTTAGAAGCGCATCACAATTATTTGCTCTATCATTTTAAACTTCTGTTTCAAATCTGCCAGGATTTTGTCTAAATGGATTCTTCTTGTGTAGGTTTTTTCCCCTTTCTATCAACGATTGGCACACTGTTTGAACCTAATGCATGTTCTGATATCTGTGAAAGATTTGTGCGACTTATATCAGAGAGGGGCTTTCTAATACTACTTCTGGTATGCAGGTTGTTTCTATTTTTTTGATACTTTCGTGTGTGGTATTCACTATCATCTGTGCTTTTCTTTATTTCTTCTTTTTTTCCATGATTTTTTTATTCTTATAGAAACTAACTTCTTCAAATCTAGAATTTTCATCCCATTTCAATCTAGTATTATAGTAATATGGAGTTGTTGATTTTGCTTTTTGCAAATCTGACAATGACACGAAGTATACAAAAGCTGCTTCTCTTTGATTGTCATGTCTATTGACTAGTATGTATACCATTTTTGCTTTCAGTTTATTAAGTTGACGAAGTAGTGTTGCATCACATGCATTATGTGATACTCCTCTTAATATAAGTTTGAATTTGTTTCTAAGCCCCAATTCTTTTATATTAAATCTGTCACTTGTTACTCTAGCTGTTTTTCCTGCTTCATAATGGATTGCCTATGCATTTTGAAGGCTATGCCTTTTTTCTTCATTTGTACATCTAACTCTAACGTAGTGTGCCATTCAATATTTACTAGAACTCCATACTATTTCAAGCATCTTCTTATATTTCCTAGTCTTGCCGATATAGGTAAATCCCAAATAGTTAAGGACAACTCTTTGTTATTCATTTCTTTTTTGGAATCTACCACTTCTCCTCTTGATAAATTCTCCTGTTTTGCATTATTATTGGGTGCCCATATAGATTTGTAAATAACTTCACTTTTATTTAATGTGTGATTATTTTCTACTTCGTTCTTTTTTTCATTTGGTTTTTTTTTTTTCCTAACTAAACCTATTCATTCTTTGACTTCTTGTATTGCATGATTTTCTTGCCCAAATTTAGTATATAATAATGTCGCTTTAGTTTCTGCACCTTCAGTCTTATCATTCTTCAGGATTTCAATTTCACTTTCATTTAGGTTTATTTCTGCTAATCTCATTAATACTGCTTCTTCTTGTTTCCTAGAAATTGGGTCTTCCTCGTTATCTGCAACTTCAGCAATTATTTAAAGATTTAAGCAATAATTCTTATAATTATGAACTATTAGCATCCAACAGCAACCCCGATGACGGCGAGGAAGCCACAGACCCCGATATAGCCCGAATTAAAAAGGCATACGAAGACGTTTTAACCGAGACCAAAAAATTAACATGTTTTCTCTTTAGATTTTCTTCTCGAATGCTTGTTTTTTTCTTGCATATCGAGCTCTATTTTGGTTGAGGTACAAATCAATTCTAATTTCTTTTGCTCACTCAGCTTGAGTCGTTCTTTCTTCATGCTTGTTGTCACCTCAACAACTTTGCCAATTAGCACCTGTTCTTCGAGCGATAGTTTCTTATCTTGGTCAAATTTACTTAAAACCCACTTATATGTTTCTAATGCACTACAGATTGTTGTTATAAATTCTGGGTTTTGATATCTAAGATACTTCACTACGTGTCGATCTATATTTAAAGTGAATATACTATGCTCTGCATATACTTTTTGACACTTATTTTCTGTCGCCAGTGCAAAATCTTTCATTAGCATTAAATCCATGTGTTCGCTAATTTATATATTATACTTGTATTAGAAGTATGTTGTGTGATTTTCTTTCCGAAGTTTCTAGAATAATTGTTTATTTTGTTATATATAAACACGTCACAGTGAACGCATAGTTGTTTGTTTTGTTTATTAAGAATGTTTGTTTTGTTGTTTGATTTTCTAAAAATATTAGTTTTGTTTGTTGTTCACCTAATTTGTATGCATCTGATTTTTTTCCTGTGAAAATCAATCTGCAGAACAAAGTAAATACAAATTCCCCAAAATTCTAAAAATTTTTTAAAATTTTTCTAAAAATTTCAATATTTCTAAATATTATGAGCCCTGGTTGTTAAAGAGCAAAACTGTTCTAAGTAACTGTAGTTAAATTTCTTTGCTCTATCTTTTTTCCTAAGGCTAATTTAGTTGTTAGTTTAGTACCGTAGTGACTTTTTTACAGAGTTTCTTTAGCTCCGAATTTGGGCAAAGTGATCGTTAGCTTTTACAATTACTATATACCAAATTATGCTTAGCAATTATTATAAGAATTTATTTAACATTAAAAGATTCACATTGTAGCAATAGATTAAGAAAAAATGCCATAAGTTATATAGTATATAAAATATAATATTTAATATTAGACTAAAATAATTAATCTTAAATATTTTGAATATATGTGCAATTCACAAATCTAAGGATAAATTAGTACAAGAAATTCCAAAAAGCAAACTAGAGTGAAATTTTCTTCTTCCTATAACACAAGATTCTCAAAAAAGGGCAAAACCACTACAACTTCAAGAACCTCCACAGGTCAAAATAAGACAAATCGGGTTCAAATCGGCATCAAAAAATCCTGATATGAACCCAATTTTAAACAGATATTTGGTGCAAATACGAGACCTATAGTATATAATTCAGATTAATATCAGCATACAAGACATATCAGCAAAACAATAGCTCAATAGGTAAATCGATAGAGCTATAAGATAAACATATTGGCAGATTTTTGAAATTTACTATTAAAAATTCCAAAAATATTTAACAGTAAATAAAATTTGATCCACTGGTCCGTTTTTGACAAAACAATTACCAAAATGTTCATCTTGTTGAAATGATTCTAATGGACACAAAATTGTCAAAATCCAATTGCAGAACCCCGAGATCAGTAAAGATTTGCGTCGCTTCGGGTGTTTTAGGATTGGTTAAACCAATCCTAAAACACCTGAAGTGAAACAAATCATCAAAGATATCAGGATTCTGTGATTAGATTTTGGAAATTTTGTATCCATTAGAATTGTCTCACTGAGACAAAACTTTTGGTAATTGTTTTGTCAAAAACGGATCAGTGGATCAAAAATTATTTACTGTTAAATATTTTTGGAATTTTTAATAGTAAATTCCAAAAATCCGCTGATATAGCTCTATCAATTTAATATGTCTTGTATACTTATATTAATCCGTATTGTATCCTATAGGTCTTATATTTGTGCCAAATATCTGTTTAAAATTGGGTTCATATCAGGATTTTTTGATGCCAATTTGAATCCAATTTGTCTTATTTTAACCTGTGCTCTGTAAGCTTTGTTTCTGTATATAGTTCTCGAGCACATTCACATACTTCTGAATCACATACACCTTTATTTCTATCTTCTAAAACCTGCTAACCAACACCATCACATGATTCTGAATCATCAAACCCTCAAAATTCTCTACCTAAAGATGCTGAGCATCAAGATGAACATAAATAATTAAAAATTTTTAAATGCTTTACATAATAACTATACCACTTCCAAACATTTTTAATTTTTTTCCTATATACCTTTATGACTTTTTATTTCTATATATATATATATTTTATTTATTTACATATATATATATTTTTATTATATTATTATATTTATTAAATATATTATTATAAATGTTAGTTTATAGCAACTCGTCACCATGGTGACCCTGTAATTAACCAAACAAAATCAATTATATATATTTTTGTTTTTTTATTCTGAAGTTCGATTCAATTTAATAGTGATCAACCAATCAAATTCAATAATATAAAAAATAATGAATTTTCTAAATTTAAAGTTTTATATAAAAAATAAGAAAATTGGTACAAATTTATTAAAAAAAAACTACTAAAAAACTACTTCCAAACCCAACACTAAACCCAAAAAAAAAATTGCCAAAGAACTTTGGCATTTTGGTAGAGAATTGTATTGTGAACCAAAAGAAGTACCACAAAACAATTCACCAAAAAATACCACATAACAATTTATCAAAAATGCCAAAAGACCAGAAGTACCAAAAACAATTCATTAGCAAAATCGAAGAGCAAAAGAAACACCACAAGACAATTTACTAGAAACACTGAAGGACCAGAAATACCAAAGACAATTTACTAGCAAAACGTTGAAGAGCAAAAGAAACACTACAAGACAATTTACCAGAAATGCCAAAGAACCAGAAAAAGTACCAAGATAATTTATCAGAAATGTTGAAGGACTGGAAGAAGTACCAAAAACAATTCACTAGCTAAATGCTGATGAGCAAAAAAAACACCACAAGACAATTCACCAACAAAATGCCAAAGAACAAAAGAAGTACCAAAGACAATTTATCAGCAAACCACCAAAGAACAAAAGAAGTACCAAAAACAATTTACCAGCAAAGCGCCAAAGAGCAAAAAAGACAATTTACCAGAAATGCAAAAACAATTCACTAGAAATGCCAAAGAACAAAAAAAAACACCACAAGACAATTCATCAAAAAACGCTGAAGAACAAAAAACAATTTACTAGCAAACTGCTAAAGAGCAAAAAAAAACATCACAAGACAATTCACCAGAAAGGCCAAAGAACCAGAAGAAGTACCAAAGACAATTCACCAGAAATGCTAAAGGATTAGAAGAAGTACCAAAGACAATTTATCAGAAATGCCGAAGAGCAAAAAAAATACCGCAAGACAATTTACCAGAAATGTTGAAAGTCCAAAAGAAGTACCAAAGACAATTCACCAGCAAAATGCCAAAGAGCAAAAGAAATACTACAAGACAATTCACAAAAAATACCAAAGTACAGAAGAAGTTGCAAAGACAATTTATTAGCAAACTGCCAAAGAACAAAAAAACACTACAAGACAATTTACCAGAAATGCTGAGAAACCAGAAGAAGTACCAAAGACAATTCACCAGAAATGCCAAAGAGCAAAAGAAACACTGCAAGACAGTTCACCAAAAATACTAAAGGGTCAGAAAAATAACATCAAAGAAATTCTAAAAAAGAAAATAAAAGGGTAGTATAAAACTATCCAAAGATGTACCAAAGACAACTTATCAACAAAACACCAAAGAACAAAAGAAGTACCAAAGACAATTTATCAGCAAACCACCAAAGAGCAAAAAAAAAACACTACAAGACAATTCACCAGCAAAATGCCAAAGAACAAAAGAAGTACCAAAGACAATTTACCAAAAACACCAAAGAGCAAAAGAAACACCAAAAAACAATTGCAGAAAACACCAAATAAATTCCAAAAAAGAAAAAAAAAAGGTAGTATAAAACTACCCAAAGAAGTACCAAAGACAATTTACTAGCAAACACTGAAGAACAAAAAAGCACTACAAGACAATTCACCAGAAATACCAAAGAACCAGAAGTACCAAAGACAACTCACCAGCAAAATGCCAAAGAGCAAAAGAAATACCACAAGACAATTCATCAGTAAACTGCCAAAGAACCAGAAGAAGTATCAAAGACAGTTGATATTTAGTATAGGTGGGAATATATAAATATTATAAGATTTTTTAATATAAAAATAATTATTTGAACTAATCTAAACAGATTTGAGACTAGTTAGGGTTAGGGTGAGGGTCATAGTATAGTTTATAGTTAGCTTTGGGTTAGGGTTAGAGTTTTTTTATATTAAATAATCTTATAATATTTATATATTCCCACCTATACTAAATAAGATCCAATTAATTATATAATTAAAGTAAAGTTTAATATCGTGTGATTAATTATAATGTAATTAATTTAGAGTCAAATATTAAGTATATAAGGAACCTTTTTGCTAATAAAAGGATGTGACAGAATGTAACTAGAACAAGTTATAGATGATTATGACTTTTGTGTATATGATAGGGGCACATAAAGAACTATTTTTGCTTTTCCCCATAACCATTCTTATAAAACATTAATTAATATCTTTGTATCAAGACATTAGTATTTTGCTAATAACTTGTGGTCACAAATTCATTCGTGGTCATAGAAGGCTGCAACACTTAGTAAATCTTATTTTTCCTGAAATATATAACTTAACCAGATCAGCCAAAAAATTATTTGGCAAATTTTTACAGATGTCCTTGGAATTATGATAATAGTTGTAAATGCAAAAATTAAAAATTTGCAGACTAGTAATCCTATCCCACGTGGGATTTTTGAAAAAACCATGATTTGCCTATCTCTACTTATACTAATGGGTGTTTGAACTCTACTGAGTTCTTCCCCAAAATTAAAAACTGCTTTATTACAGACACAGAAGGTATCATATTTATAGTTTCTAGACTACTTAGCAAAAACTTGAATTT
This sequence comes from Dentiscutata erythropus, assembly GCA_910591965.1. Lineage (NCBI taxonomy): Eukaryota > Fungi > Glomeromycota > Glomeromycetes > Diversisporales > Gigasporaceae > Dentiscutata > Dentiscutata erythropus. The sequence continues at coordinate 22,726 of CAJVPY010000243.1, read as the reverse complement.
TTGCCATTTATGATTATCATATGATAGTTATATAACTATTATATGATAAAATATTTTAATGATAAACATACATTAAAAGTATTATAATAAAACTTTAAAGTTATATATTTATAATATAAGTATATATAATCTAATATTATCTTGTAATTATCTAATTAATATAATATTTTAATAATATTTTAATAATATAATAGCAATCTGTTTACAGTGCTTTTCAATTTACTGTGATCAGCTGTCGATCATCAATCACACGGAAATCTGTAGATTTTCTTTAAATTCGTCATTTTTTAAAAAATTCACACTTTAAAAATAAGAATTCCAAAGATTCCTTGTCAATTCCTGATTGTATACTGTGTCATCTATTGGCGTACGATATTTCATTTTGGTTAACCAAGTAGTTGTAAAAATTCCCCAATGTCTATAATAGAAGCGTATTGAAATTTATTTTCAAACTTTGATCGGAGTTATCTCGACACCTATCTCACCAAATTCGATGAACATTTTTTTATTAAAATTCTAATTATCTCTATAATTGAAAGAAAAAAAACTTTGTTGAATTTGGCCAGGTAGGTGTTAAGATATCTTCGATTACAAATTTTGTAAAAATCTGAGTAGATGTGCGTTTCAAACTTTGAGCGAAGATATCTTGATACCTATCTAATCATATTCAATAAATTTTTCTTTATTCGAATTCTACTAATGCTCACAAGTAAAAAAAAAAAAAAGGTTCATTGAATTTAGCCAAGTGGGTATCAAGATAAATTTTTGTAAAAATTTAAATAGAAGTGCATTTCAAAATTTGAATGAAGTTATCTCGATACCCACCTAATCATATTTGATAAAATTTTTTTTTATTCAGATTCTACTAATGTCCACAAGTAATCCAAAAAAAAGTTCATTGGATTTGGCTAAGTGGGTGTTGAGATATCTTCAATCAAAACTTGAAAAGACCCGGATTTCCAGATTCCCGTGTGGTGTGTGATGTATGAAATCTGATGATCGCACTAATTTGAAAAGCACTGTAAAAATAATTAAATGATGTTACCAATATCTTAACACTTAACAATATGATAAAATATTGTTAATAGTGATTAACAGATTAAAAAAATATTTTTATCATATTTTTATCATACAATAGTCATATGATAATTATAAATGGCAAAAATTCAAGCTTCTGCTAAGTACTAGTAAATACATAATGGCTATGTTCGCTATGCTATGTTTGCTGTACAAAATGAACATAATAATGTTCATATACAAAATGTACATAATATCATGTACAAAATGTACATAATGCGCCAAATCCTCTAAACTCAACATGCATCTGATCTACTATATGCAAACAAAATTTATCCCAAGTCACGGTTTACCCCTTCACACTGTGCACGGCGACTTGTATAACTGACAAGGGAAAAAGGGAAAAATAAAAAATTTCAAAACTTTAAATCAAATATTTAAGTAACCATTGACTAATTTGACAAAAATTTTTTTATTTGAACTCTATGAATCCATAGAGCTCAAAGAAAAAAAATTTTATCGAATTTTGATCAGATGGTAATGGAGATACCTTCGCTCAAAGTTAGTGGAAAATGAAAACACATTAAAATGGAAGCTGAGTCAATTTTTATTTTAAATTGAGTGAAGATATCTTTGACATAATTTAATTGAACTTAGTCAGGTAGTTATGGAGATGTCTTAGAGAAAAATCAAAACGTCTATTAAAATAGAAGCAATGCCAAATTTTTAAAAACTTTAAGAGAAGATATCTCCATAATCACATTCGATAGAAATTTTTTTATTTATTCCTATGGATTTATAGAAGAGATATCAGATATCTTTGCCCATAGTTAGAGAAAAATCAAAATGCATCGAATAGAAGCTGCGCCAAATTTTTAAGAAAAATTAAACGAAGATATTTTCACAACCACCTGACTAAATTCGATAAAAATTTTTTTATTTGAATTCTATGGATCCGTAGATTCAAATAAAAATTTGATCAGTAGTTATGGAGATATCTTCACTCAAAATTACAGAAAAATCAAAACACCTATTAAATAGAAGCTATTCCAATTTTTTAAAGTTTAAACGAAGATATCTCCACACCCACCTGACAAATTCAAAAAAAAATTTTATTTGAATTTTATATGTTCATAGAATACAAATAAAAAAAATTTATTGATCAGGTAGTTGTGGAGATATCTTCGCTCAAAGTTACAGAAAAATCAAACCACCTATCAAAAATAGAAGCTATGCAATTTTTTAAAAGTTTGAGCGAAGATATCCTCACAACCACCTAATTAAATTCGATAAACCATTTTTATTTGAATTCTATAGATTCATAGAATTCATATAAAACAAATTCTATGTTAGACAAAAATCAAAACGTCTAGCAAAATAAAGATGCGCCAATTTTTTAAACCAATTTTTTGCTCTAATGAAATTGGCACAGCTTCCATTTTTTTTAACTTTGAGCGAATTTGTTCAGGATGCTACCGATTTAATGTTTTGAAAAATTTTCTGGATGATTGATGATGGCACGTGACCTGAAATTTTCATGGTCGCCCTGGTACACTATACTTTATTATAAATTATATTTATGCGTAATTTTTACATATTATATAAAGGTGACCTTTGGTTAATATCAATATAAAATTTATTTGATGGAACGTCTTTACGCGCATCTATTGTTAAGGATTTTGCTAAAAAAAATGTAATGAATGAATTTGATTTAAGATGATTCTCATGATTATAGCGCACTACGACAATTGAAATTTACATATAATTTACTGTATATAAATTACTTATGTTAAATGAAAGTGACACAGTCAGGCGTCCCAAAACACAGGCACAGGACTGTTAAGTCCATTGCCGCAGCATGTAGAACCTAATTGAACCTAGGTACGTTCCGCACAAGAAATGCGCAGCATATCCTCGATTTTGATTGGCTAAGAGCGACGATCAAAAAGAATTACAGTACTCATAACCGCCCATTAGGAAAATTATTCCTGGGCCAATTTTACCATAATGCGAGCTTATTTTTAAAAAATTTCTATTTCTGTAATTAGTGATCCAAGCCGATTAAATTTTTACGGTTAGGCTAAGACAGATATAAAAGTTATTAAGAATATTTTATTTGCATTAAAAATACTTTACAATCGAACAATTAAATAATCATGCGTAAGCTGCGATGTGCAGAATTTGATAAAAGATATATCCTTTTGCAAATGGCAATAGGTAATAAACTTAAATACCTTTTAAACCGTGAAAAAGTTTTGCTTATAGTAAAAATCATACAGCGTTAATATTACAATATATCGGGATTTTTTTAACTATGGCTGTAAAACCTATATCAAACAGCCCTGTACATAATTACAGAATTTTATTATATATTGTTTGGACATAGTTATTTTCCTTGGACATAATATTTGTTGTCCATGGACAGTGCATGTCCATGTTCATTGACAACACTGGTTAGGGTAAAACCATATGTTGGGTAGTTTATTAGTGGCATTATAATTATTTTGATCTAATGCAAAATTTTTAATTCGACGTATAATGATAACAGAGATTTAAGTTTGGTAATAGGTTTTTTTATACTACATAAATTTTAGTTCTATACAACTTTGAATTTTGTAATTAATATCATTAGCCGGCTGATTAGACTATCAGCTAGCTAAGCGGCTAACTTAATCGGCTTGGAACACTATTTGTAATGAAAAATTAAAAGGTAATTCCGGCCGGAAATTAGTAACAATTATGTAATGCGGGCCAACGTTTTGAGGATCTGCCGCGCATTTTTTGGGCGGCACCTAGGTTCAATTAGGAACGCATCCATATTTTGTTCATGATCACTTTATATATTGCGGTAATGGCGCAGTAGATCGTGGCTCGCACTTTGGGGACCCTGGCTGCGTCAATAAAAGTTACGCTTAAAATAAAGTTTACGGGCAGTGAAGAATGTTTAATGTTCTCAATGCTCTCAAGAGCATTCAAAAAAATTTAAGAACATTACATTTAGAAATCATGTTCTTTTTTGAGAACAAATTAAAAACATAAAATTTATAATTTATGTTCTCATAAGATATAAATTAATAATAATAATTTTATTAATAATAATTTATTATTATTATTTATTATTGTAAACAAAATTCTTTTAGAATATAAATTGTTTCAAAAAATTAAAAGCAGAAAAAATTCTAAAATTTTTTGCTAGATTCTCTACGAATAATAAATTTATTATAAATATTATATAATTTTAAAAAATTATTATAGTGCACATTAAATTTTTTCTGAGAACATAAAGTTATAAATTTATGTTCTCAAATAACAAAAAATTTTTAAAAAAATCCTTCACTGGGAATTATAATTTAATGCATAGTGCACTATGGTGCACAGTTTCTTTAATAATGCTATTTTATATCCATACAATAAGATTTTACGAAAAAGCTCTTTAATACATAATCAATATAATCCTTAAAAATAAGCTTAAATATCAGAATTTTATAATCAATTCGCAACATATGATAACCCGTTTAAAGTTTATTTTGTTAATTTTAATATAATAAGCCTATGATTCATAGCAATTCTCTTCATTGAGTGTTATCTATTAAAAATCAAATGAAACCTGTCAAAATAGGCGCTCTTGAATTTAATATGAAATTAAATTATTAAAATCTTCAAACCTAAATATAATTCCTTCATAAAGTTCTTCATAATATTCTTCTAATATATTAATTTAAGCGCAATATTAAGTGTAGTGTAGGTTCTGTTATCAAATATTTAACTGAGATAGTATACATTTACGAGCTCTTCTCTTTTTTAAAAAAAAATTTAAGAATTCATTTTAGATATTTATTTATTAATCATTCTTGTTAAAATTGTCCATATGAAAGTCTTCAATTGTCCATTTATCTGCAACTAAAAATAATATAAGCATTTATTAAACAATTCTAATTAATGAATGAATAAACATTGTTAAATTACCTGAACGTTGATTTTGTCCCCTAAATTTATTTAATAACAAAAAAAATAGTCATTAATTCTAGCAAAACAAGTATTACGATACATAATAAAATAAATAATATCTTATTTACTTTTGATACCAATTATTGGCCTTTTCTAAATCTTTTGTTACTCCAAGTCCATTCTGATAGCAATAAGCAACTTGAGACATTGCAACGACATTACCCATCTTAGCAGATTTTTTATAATAAATAAATGCGCTGTGTTCATCCTTTTCAACGACAGTTCCATTTTGGTAAAAAACACCAAGATTATACGTTCCTTTAATGTGCCCCATATCGGCGGACTTCTGGAAATAAAAAAACGCCTTATGCTCATCCTTTTCAACTCCAATGCCATTTTGATAACAATAGCCAACATTACATGCACCATCAGCATCACCCATATCAGCAGACTTTTGATAATAGATAAACGCTTTATGTTCATCTTTTTCAACACCAATACCGTATTGATAATAATAACCAACGTTATACATTCCACTAACGTTGCCCATATTGGCAGACTTACAGTAGTAAATAAATGCCTTGTATTCATCAATTTCAACCCCAATTCCATTTTGATAACAAAAGCCAACGTTATATGCACCGTCGGCATCACTCATATCGGCAGACTTCTGATAATAAATGAACGCTTTATACTCATTCTTTTCAACTCCAATTCCGTTTTGATAACAATATCCAACGTTAAATGTTCCGCGAGCATTACCCATATCAGCAGATCTTTGATAATAAATGAACGCTTTATGCTCATTTTTTTCAACACCAATTCCATTTTGATAATGAAAACCAACATTACATGTTCCCTTGGCATGTCCCAAATCTGCAGATTTTTGATAATATATGAATGCATTGCGTTCATTCTTTTCAATTCCAATTCCATTTTGATAACAACAACCAATTTTATATGCACCATTAGCATCACCCATATCAGCAGCTTTTTGATAATATAGGAATGCCTTATGCTTGTCCTTTTCAACTCCGATCCCTTCGTCATAACAATAACCGACTTGAAATATTCCACGAGCATTACCCATATCGGCAGATTTTTGGTAATAAATAAATGCTTTGCGTTTGTCCTTTTCAATTCCGATTCCATTTTGATAGCAATTACCGACATTACATATTCCATCAGCGTCACCCATATTAGCAGATTTTTGATAATAAATAAATGTCTTGCACTCATTCTTTTCAACTCCAATTCCATTTTGATAGCAATAACCAACATTATATGTACCACTAACACTACCCATTTCCGCAGATTTTTTATAATAAGTGAATGCCTTATACTCATCCTTTTCAACTCCAATTCCATTTTGATAAAAGATACTGAGGTTAAATGTTCCGTTAGCATTCCCCATATCAGCAGACTTTTGATAATAAACGAATGCTTTATGTTCATCCTTTTCAACACCAATTCCATTTTGATAACAGACACCGAGATTAAATGTTCCACTGGCATTACCCATATCAGCAGACTTTTGATAATAAACGAATGCTTTATGTTCATCTTTTTCAACTCCAATTCCTTTTTGATAACAGTATCCCACGTTATATGCACCATCGGCATCACCCATGTCAGCAGACTTTTGGTAACAAGTTAATGCCTTGTGTTGGTTTTTTTCGACTCCAATACCATTTTGATAAAAAACACCAAGATTAAATGTTCCTTTAGCATGACCCATATTAGAAGACTTTCGATAATAATTAAATGCTTTATGTTCATCTTTTTCAACGCCAATTCCGTTTTGATAACAATAACCAACATTACATGCTCCATCAGCATCATCCATATCAGCAGATTTTTGATAATAAATAAATGCTTCTTGTTCATCTTTTTCAACACCAATTCCATTTTGATAACAATAACCAACATTACATATTCCTTTAGCATGTCCCATGTTAGCAAATTCTTGATAATAAATAAATGCTTTATGTTCATTCTTTTCAACACCAATTCCATTTTGATAGCAATAACCGACATTGTGCATTCCACTAGCATTACCCATATCAGCAGCCTTTTGATAATAATTGAATGCCATATGTTCATCCTTTTCAATTCCAACTCCTTCGTCATAGCAATATCCAACCTGAAATGTTCCACGAGCATTACCCATATTAGCAGATTGTTGATAATATTTGAATCCCGTGTGTTCATCTTTTTCTACACCAATTCCATTTTGATAACAATAACCTAAATTACATGTTCCATCAGCGTCGCCCATATCAACAGATTTTTGATAGTAGACAAATGTTTTATGTTCATCTTTTTCAATACCAATTCCATTTTGATAACAGTAACCAACGTTACACATTCCTTTAGCATTTCCCATATTAGCAGAGTTTTGATAATAAATGAACGCTTTGTGTTCATCTCTTTTGACGCCAATTCCATTTTGATAACAATAACCAATGTTGTAGATTCCACTAGTATTCCCCATGTCTGCAGCTTTTTGATAATAAGAAAATGCCATATGTTTGTCCTTTTCAATTCCAATCCCCTCATCGTAACAACAACCAACTTGAAACATTCCACAGACATTACCTATATTGGCAGACTGTTGGAAATAATTGAATCCCTTATATTCGTCTTTTTCAACACCAATTCCATTCTGATAACAGTAACCAACATTGCATATTCCATTAGAATCACCCATATCGGCAGATTTTTGATAGTGAATAAATGCTTTATGTTCATCTTTTTCAGTACCAAATCCAAATTGGTAACAATAACCGACGTTACATATTCCACTAGTATCATCCATATCAGCAGATTTTTGGTAATAAATAAATGCTTTACGATAATCCTTTTCAACACCAATTCCATTTTGATAACAGTAGCCAACATTATATATTCCACTAACACTACCCATTTCAGCAGATTTTTGATAATTAATGAATGCCTGGCGTTCGTCTCTTTCAACTCCAACCCCATTTTGATAAAAAACAGCAGTATTAAATGCTCCTTTAGCATGTCCCATATTAGAAGACTTTTGATAATAATTAAATGCCTTATATTCATCCTTCTCAACCCCAATTCCGTTTTGATAAAAGACACCAAGATTAAATGTTCCTTTAGCATGCCCCATATCGGCAGACTTTCGATAATTAATGAATGCCTGATGTTCATCCCTTTCAACACCAATTCCATGTTGATAACAGTAGCCAACATTATATACACCATCAGCATCACCCATATCAGCAGATTTTTGATAATAAAGGAATGCTTTATGCCCATCTTTTTCAACACCGATCCCGCTTTGATAACAATATCCAACGTTATATGTTCCACAAATACTACCCATATCAGCAGATTTTTGATAAGAAATAAATGCCATATTTACATCCTTTTCTACGCCAATTCCATTTTGATAATAATAACCGACATTACATGTTCCTTTAACGTGTCCCAAATTAGCAGATTGCTGAAAATAAATAAATGCTTTGTATTCATCCTTTTCAACACCAATTCCATTTTGATAACAATAACCGGCATTGTACATTCCATTAGCATTTCCCATATCAGCAGCCTTTTGATAATAAATGAATGCTTTATGTTCATCCTTTTCGACACCAATTCCTTCATCATAACAATAACCAACTTGAAATATTCCACGAACATTACTCATATCGGCAGATTTTTGATAATAGTTAAATCCTTTTTGTTCATCTTTTTCAACACCAATTCCATTTTGATAACAATAACCAACATTATATGCTCCTCTAGCACTGCCCATATCAGCAGATTGTTGATAATATATAAAAGCTTTATGTTCATCTTTTTCGACACCGATTCCATTTTGATAATTATAACCAAGTTTATAAATTTTATTGGCATTCCCTGTTTTAGAAAATAAATTGTCTAGTGTATTTATTAGCCCTTTTTTCTTCTGCATTTTGAATTCATACGTATATATGAATGATTCTTAACAGGGCGTAAGATCGATTTTAATATCATGTGAATCAGAAAGCTATAATTAGGAAAATCTAAAATTTAGATAAAATATAATTAAAATTGTACAAAGAATTTTCGTTAGGGCATAAAGTTACGTATTTATTAAACAAGTTTTGATTCAAACCAAGCTTTTTTAATTTCTTTATGTTACACCCGGCCATAATTTTTTCATTTAGCCGATTATTACACGTATCACTAGTAAAGTTAGTCGACGATCATATATATATTTGTAAACCTATTGTACGTACATACGTACATATTTTGTAGTACAGCAAGGAACGGGTATACGTATATATGGATAGTTTTGAATATGGTGAGCTAATATTAGATTATTAAATGGCCATTGTCATGATATATATTATAAGGTACGTACACTCCCCCGACAAAAGTCACTGATTTTAGATCTTTTCTATAATAAAACAGAGTAAATATTGAAATTTTTTTGCTATAAGGAATAGTAAATTTTTGTTATCAGACAATTTTTTTTAATTTATATCATAATGAACCTTATTAGCTATAGTTTCGATAAAATACCCCTACAATTAAAATAAAAAGTTCATCGAATTTGATCAGATGGATATCGAGATATCTTCGATCAAAGTTTTGGTAATATCAAGATCACGGGATATTATTATGAAAAAAAATTTTTTTTTGAAGATTTGGAGTCTTTGCCTTGAAAATGACCTTACGGTACATGATACCGTAGGGTCATTTTCAAGGCAAAGACCCCATTTGATTTTAAAGTTGAGTTTGAAAGCGATATATTAAGCCACAATAGATCTGAGGAAGAGATTATTAGTATTATGAGATACTGTTGAGCCTCCCAAAATCGATCCTCTCAAAACCGATAACCTGTCAATTCTGATAAAAAGTTTGTCTACCAAGTCCGTTTCCGTTTTATAAATCTAATAATTTATAATGCTTTCAAATCTGATAACCTCTCATTACTGATACAAAATCTGTCCACCATGCGTGTTGATTTGGGAGGTTCAGCAGTATAATTAAAAAGAAGATTATTGTTTTTTTTTTAATGTACGTATATATGCAGTCAAATAGTAAATCACTATTTATTTATGTATGTAATTGGCTGATTCCCAAATAGCTACGTAGATATGTAAAAGTAGTTTAATATATATTTTAAAATGCCTAAATATTAGAACTAAAATCATAAAATAAATTCTCATTTGATTTATTAATTTTGTTTAGTGTATTATTATTTATTATATATCTATTATTTTTTATAAACTGCGTTCCTAACATTTCACAGTGTGCGTACCTAGTTAAACCTAAATTTGCTCAAATTTATTATATCAAAATGAACCCTTTCAATATGTTCATTTCACATATTCCCAGACTTATAACATTATTTTAATAATTTATTGCTATTATAATCAGGACATCTTTACAATTTTAATTAGAAGCTTACAGATAATTTGTTTAATAAAGTTTTTCATAATACAAAAAATATTACTATTATGTAATTTAAAAATATAGGTGGCATATTTACCCTTAGTCATTAAACAAATATTCTGCAAAAATTTAACCAAATAATTCAGAATTCAATAATCTAATGCAAAAATAATATGAACAATAAATTATTTTAGTATCATAAATAAGAAAATAAATAAGTTTAGTATAATACTCACTGACAGGAATTTCAATATGATCGACAGTTTGACTAATCGCTAAAGAAAAGTACAAATATTAATCTTAAATATAAAAAAATGTAACAAAGCTTTAAATACCTTGAATTGCGTCCGTTATTTTACGCGTTCTAATAATTTTGCTTGTATACATGGAATTTGGATGTTTGACTGGGATTTTTGGTAAAGTTTTGATAACTTCGTTGGCAATTAAGAATCCTTTTTTTATTTCATTTGTATCATTTGAACTTTGCATTATTTCGAGCCACTCATCAAGTATAGATCTAACGTAATCTGCAGTAGGTCGATTTTTTGGATTTGAATCCATGCATTTATTAGCTAATTCTATATAACAATCTGGGGTTCCAGGGGCAAACTCCGGTCGTAATCCATTAAAAATCCTCACAGCAAGGTTAATATCAAATGGAAGGCCATCAAAAGGTCTATTACCACTTGTCATTTCTACCATAATAACGCCTAGGCTATAAATATCGGCTGCTTGCGTGAATTGGTGACCTGATAAAACTTCCGGCGCAACATATGGCATTACTCCATAAATATCACCGCATAAAATATTCTCGTCCTTCTTTTTAGACAATCCTAGATCTGCAACGTAAGTATTTCTTTTATCTAATAAAATATTACCACTATGAATGTCACCATGAATATGTTTTGCATCGTGAATCCAAGTCAAATCATAAGATATATCGATGAGTCGTCTTAATTTAATTTCCCAGGTAAGTTTACTAAATTCTGAATGTAAAACCTTATGAAGATCGCCGTTGTCGGCGAATTGAAATACAATTAAGTATTCATTAGTTTTTGTATTTTGCGTCAATCCATATACCTTAAGTCTACTTCCCACTATTGAACATCTAATGTGAGTTCTGAACTTTTGTTTTATAAATAGATTAGTTTATTAGAATATTATGATTTATAAAAACTATAATAATTTTTTTTAGCTTACTTCTCTTAAAAAATCTGCCTCAGAACTGTTCAAGGACTTGAGTGCAACGGTACTAGATAGCCCACGTAACCTAAAGTGTTCACCGTATCGTACGCCATCTGACCAGATGGCCGAAAACACTGATCCAAATCCCCCACTACCTATTAAACTACTGTTATTTAATCTATCAAATGGAATCCATTCAATCATACTGTTACAAGTAGTAGTTCTAAGTTGAAATTCTTTTATACAATCATCAACAACTTTGTTTTTGCTTTTACATCTTTGAATTTCAATGTAAGGATCACATGTTTGACACCATGATCCGCTCGTATTATATTGATTACAATTTGTACATTTTCCATTATCGGGATTCCTTAATAACAACAATAGCAAAATAAATATTAGATGTATTTTTAGCATTAATTATTTAATAGCATTATGGGCAAAAATTTTTTATGCTCACCGACTAAAATTAAAGAGAATGAGATGGACGGGAAGTAGTTAAATTACACATAGCGTAGTTATTATTAAATGATCTTTTATACTCACTTGCTATATTAGCGTAAATAGATGAACAGAAAAGTATTTTTTAATGATAAATATTTGTGAATTTATAAATATGCTGTATGCTATTAAATGATCTTTATACTCACTAACTAAAATTAATGCATTGAGAAAGTATTATATAATGATAAATATCAACATAGTTGTGTTTTAAATGTAGATTAGATTAAACATAGATAGTTATCATGTACTCACTATCTAAATTATCAGAAGAATTGATAGTCATTTCGTAATAGCATATATAGTATATTATAAATTTAATTTCCAATTTAAATACGCAGTAAGATCTTAAATAATCTATACGCACCGACTAAATTAATGTGAATGAAAATATTAAATATCTATGAACTTAATCATTGAACGCAATGGATCTTATACTCACAGGCTAAATCAAAGTAAATAAAATGCAATAAATGATAGTAAACAAAAGTTGCAAATTTTAATACGTGTAGCTTATAAAATGACATTTATACTCACTCGCTAAATTAACACGAATGAAATAATAAAAGAGTATCATTTTGTAAAGAAAAAAATTTATAAATTAATAACTAGTTATTTATTTAATTACGTGGTAGAGAATTAAAATTATCTTTATACCCACTCTCTAAATTAAATGAATGGTGAGAATTACGTATAATTATATAATTCCATTAGTGGTTTTAAATATATTCATACTCACAGACTTAATTATACAATTTAATTAGGTATTATGCAACAATAATTATTTATAAACTTAATTATTGGCTTTGATTACGCATGTTGATAAAAAAAACTGTAAATCCAATATATACCCTTACACAACAGAATACGGGTTTCAAAATATTAATAGAACACACGTATTTAAAAAATATTACAATCGATTGTTATAATTAAACGACTAGAACGATCGATTGTCTTTTCTTGGTTGTATGTAGGATCGTATATTTAGATGTACGAATTCTCAAATAATCCTGATACTCACTCACTTAACAAATTAAGACGAATTGAAAAGATTAAATCTTAGTAATATTTAATAACTCTAATAGATTACCAAATGAATTTTATACTCACTGGCTAAATTAATGTGAATGAAAATAATAATTGTGAATATCTATAACTAATTTAAATGTATAGTAAATCTCTATCGTTTATACTCACTTGCTAAATTAACATAAATTTTTAAGTATTTTATCAATTATTATTTTAAATTAGGTTGGATTTAATTGTACAGTAAGTTATTAACTGTTTTTTTTTTTAAAACTCACTTTCTTAAATATCACAAACAAATTTAATGTATTATATCGACGGTAAATATTTGCAAAACTAATTGCCATAGTTGATTTTATACTCACGGTCTAATTAATGTGAATGAAATTATATATTGATATTTATGAATTGCTAATTCAAATACGTAGATTATTAATGAACTTATACTCACTCGCTAATTATAACAAAGTCATTAGCTAATGATTTAAATTGACTAGGCTATTAAAGAAGTTTATACTCACTAGCTATATTAATGGAACAAATATTTCCGTTATATAATGCTTAATTTTTTATAATTTAATTACTGATTGAACACATAAAATCATTAGTATATATACTTACGTGCTAGAAGAAATTATTGAGAGAATGACATATTGTATTTATGAATTTATTGCTGATTTTAACATTATTAAAAGTCATCTATGCTTACTCACTAAACAATATTAATATGAGTATTAACTAATGATAAATGCAATGATTGATTTGCAGGTTATAATGACATTTATACTTACTGACTAAACAAAAGGGAAATAAATTAGACGTAATATTCATGAACTTAATTACTGGCTTAAATTTGTAATACTCACTAACTAAATAAAGGTAAATCATATAATGAAGTCTATGGAATTATTGCTGAATTTTGGGAGCTTATTAAAAACTTATACTTACTCACTAGATCAACATGAACAGAAAAAATTTATATTACGTAAGGTAAATATTTATAAACATAAATTGTTATTTAGATTCTTCATAATCTTTATTTTATACTCACAGACTAAATTAACGCGATCGATATTAATTGAAAGGTATTAAATGAAAAGTGCTGATTTAAGTACGTAACAGATTATCAACAATTCTTATACTTGCCCACTAAATTGATGAAATGAATCGTTATATTGTAAACATATATAAGTACAATGCGGAAAGTCAAATCGCATCATATAAACAATTATAGATACTGTAAGTACTGAAATTATAATTTTTCTGATGACATTAAAATCAATGCAAAAACCACTTAGTATGTAATATATTATTTTATAAAACAAAAGTTTTATTACTTAATATTATATCTGATATATAAAACTATTTAATGTAACTTGACTTTTCGCTTAATAATTTAAATAGCGCATAGGGAGTTATTTTGGATTTCGGCCTGAATTAAGCTTAATTTAGGCCGAAATTCGAAACTGCATTGTTTTGTGGTCATACGGTATTTTTAATTTTTAATTTTTTTATATGTTCATTTTACCGGGAGACGCCAAATGGGGGGTGATGTTAACTGAAAAATTAACTCCGAACGGCCTAAGTTGCGTCATTAGTCATACCGTATACCGCGAAATAACGCGCAGGGGTGTGATTTCAATTTCGGCCTAAATTAAGCTTAATTCGGGCCAAAATTCAAAACAACGCCCCTGTGCGATACTTCGCGGTTATATGGTAAGTTGCGTCATGAGTCGCGTCATGCGTTATAAGTTGCGTCATACGTCATTTCGTCAATTCGAAGTTGCCTGACGAAATAGTTTCGTCATGCGTCAATGACGCAAGTTGCGTCATGCGTCACCCATCACTAGTGTTAGTAAATATGTAACCGAAATCTAAATTTGCTGTCAAACCAGATAAATTTTTTTTTTTTATTTAAAAAAAAAGAAAAGATATCAAATCCCACAATTGATAACTGTGTGGCAAGCAAATTCGGAACATTGATCACATATTTTACAACGTCTGGTAAACATCCAAAGATATTTATGCTTACCGCCTAAATTAAAGCGAATGAAATGATTGAGTAATTACAAATAATTTTATTGTCAAAATGCGCACATTTTATTAAATGATCTTAATTCTCACCGACTAAATATACGAATTAAATGAATTGAAAAGTATTTCGTGATAATATTTGTGCATATATTAAATGCGTAGTAGATTTAACTCACAGACTGAATAAATGAAAAATGGTTAATACTTATGTAACTAGATACAAGTTTTAAATATTCAGAATGCTGCAAATGGAAACGGAATATTTACTTAGCAAGATATAAATTTATCAATTTCGATTGTGACCCTATGATGTATTTTTTTTTACCCGGGAATCCCAGGACGTCGGTGATGTGTTTTATTAGATTTGACTTTGAGATTACATATTTATGTCGAAAATTTAATTTATTATGATTATTATGATGTATTTTTAATAATCAAAATATACAAAATGATAATCATAGTGATGGCTTTTCATATGAGATCATATCAAGTAAATAGAGATTTTTCCGTTTTCCTTGGCAGCATTCAAATGATTTATACTCACCGGCTAAGTTAAACGAGCGAAATGAATTTCATTACATTATCTTTTATTTCAATGCGTATATTAATAAATAATCTTCATACTTACTCCCTAATAATTTAAGAAAGTTTTTATGTTTAAAAAATTACAGTATAATGGCCGAAAAATTAAACTTTTTAAATTTTGTTATACTTTTCAAGCCAATATTTGAATTTGCCATAATCTTCTGAAACGCCAATTCCGTATCTGTAACAAAAAGCAGTTTTAAACAATCCAATTGAACAATCTGCTTCAGCTGATTTCTTGTAATGTTCAAATGCTTTGCATTTGTCCACCTCAGTTCCAATTCCTAAGTAATAGCAGAGGCCAACTTGAAACATTGCGTTAGAATCTCCCATGTCAGATGATTTTTTATAGTAGGTGAATGCTGTTTGTTCATCTTTTTCAACGCCTACCCCATGTTGATAGCAATAACCAAGATTATTCATTCCTCGAGAGTGCCCCATTTCAGCAGATCTTTTAAAATGAGTGAATGCTTCATATTCATTCTTCTTGTAAAGATAGTGATTACCAAGTTGAAAAATATCATCAGATGAAATCGACATTTTCGCAAACTGTCTAAAAGTTGTCGTTTTATGCTTTCCAAATATTTATTACCAGAAATTAATAGTATTCGAGGTAATGTAGGGGATTATGTTCACAAATGCAGAAATAAATCTACAATCGTTTAACGATTTTATTAGTTCCAATATTCCACGAGCGCGGATTTGTGTTATTGTGTAATAGGTAATATCTAAAAACCAATTAAAATGTCACTTTTAAAATTGTGAAACGTGGCTTAGTCATCTAAAGTCAATTTTACTTATCGTTATTTGCGTGAGTAACGCAAACCAAAGGAAATCGGATTTTGTAAATACTAAGTGCGTAAAAATAAAAGTTTAGGATTAAGACGTTAGAGTTAGGGGCTATGGCGATAAGTTGGTGTTTTTTTATATGTAAATTTCATCACCGCCATTTTTTATTAGTCTACCAAGGTCGATTAAACATTAGTTTTCGAGCATTTCGCTTTTTTTTCTTTTTTTCTTCTTTCACATCTGTTCGGATTCCGATCAGGAATACTCAAAATTTGTTTTCTCTAATTGGCCATTTCCTTTTTAGGGGTTTTGTTACTATAGGTGGATGTTGGCACCCACAAAATCACCCATATTACGTGAAGTTTTATTATCGGTTATAGGTTATCCCTAAAATAGTACGACGTACGTTGAGAAAGTGCTGACTACCGGGATATAGACTAAAACTAACTATCTAGCTATCCTACAACTCTATACAATCAAACTAATCACCAGATAAACCATCCTAAACCCTAAAGTGGAAGGCTTCGAAGGGAGGCGTGGAAAGACTTGGTCCAAGTTTTTAGAGCCTTTGGGCCTTAAGGGGATACTGCCGGAGCTCAGATAAATCTCCTTCTGGCTTAGATTTGTATTTTATCTTGAAAGTATCGATAAGTTTCAGTACTAACACTTTCTAGTTCTTCTATTCAGAATGTATCGCTTCTTTCGGGTCACGTGTTACGTCACTTCGTTGATCGGTAACTTAATGTTTGAATTCAACCTAAAATTCGTAGGTTATGTTACGGGTAAGAGACAATGATCAATTTATTGTTCGATCTAATTAGTGATAACAATAGATCACTGGTATTGTCAAGTATATATATAAGAGCAATTTAATACGAATAGGGTTCTTTTACTTGTCTCTGGTTTTCTTATAAGCAATAGCTTCTGGGACAGAGATTGGGTTTATTATGAACGATTTGAGCAATTATTTAAGGAACAGCTTCTACTACGATGATTTCGAAGTTTTTTTAAAACTATAATGAGTTATCTTTTATTCGAGACGAGCTAGAGGCGCTTATATACTGAATTTTTATAGACTACCATCGAGTCCATGGAGTCGATTTTAGCTAAAAATGGAAATTCCACCAAAAATAGAAAATAATTTCTTTAAAAAACTAAGCACAACCCAATTTTGGGTATTAACCATAGCTGCCGCAACAAAATTGGACCGGCAGACCTCGATTGATTGGCTAACGGCCGAGGATCTTCCAAATTTTGGGCCACATTACAAAATTATTTACTAATTTCTGGCCGGAATTAACTTTTTAATTTTTTCATTACAAAAATGGAAATTCTTAAAAAATAAGCCCGTATTATGGTAAAATTGACACAGGAACAATTTTTATTTAATGGGCGGCTATTATTTCATTAGTAAAATCACGAGTAATTTCCGGCCTAATTTTTTGATCCTCGCTCTTAGCCAATCAAAATCGAGACTGCCGGTCCAATTTTGTTGCGGCAGCTATGGTTATGCTACGCCAGATTTAACCCTCACAACGTACGCATGCAGAATCTGCAAATATAAAGGTTCCATAATTTTTCGCATATTAAACTTTTATTCAATATGGGGTGAATCTACGAAAATTTATAAAGCTTATGTTGCTGGGGATTAGAAACGCTATTCTTGATCATTACGACATTAAGGCTCATGTAAATTAGAAAAACAAGAAAATTAATTTGCATCAAGTTACTAATTTTTATGTCTAAAAGCCTTGCTTCTAATATCGTTAGTTGTTATAATTGCGTTTATTGCGGTATTATTATCAATTACATAAGTAGTAATCACGTTCATGTATATGTATTGTTCAGTTTATGGCCGCATTCACGTATTGTCACATGCACGTATAGCCGCAAAAATGGTTTTAAGTAGCGATGTGAGTGTACCAAAAATAACAGAACTTAATGCGCATAGTAAGGCAGTAAAATTCACATGGGTATGTGATATCCACTTTTGTAAAAACGATAGATTAGTATTAATATTTTGAATTGTAATCTATTGTTTTTTTTAATCGTTAAATTTATTTTGCCTAAGGTTTTATTTTTTATCTCAGTAAATGCTACTACTATACTAGTATAATCGTTAAAATACATTCGTAGATATTATTTTAAAAATGACTTTTTTTTAACTTGGTATACATGTCAAAGTAATTTCTAATCCATATAATAATATTGTTTTCCCATGCTCTTTAAACCTAGAAGCATATATTATTATTATTATTTAATTCGTGTATTTTTCTAAAGAAAATTGCTATTCGCGCCATAGATATTTATTCACACCTTGTATATAAACTATCTCAATTATATTACTTTTTTCAAAGTAATACGTACATCCATGGTGCGAATATACTTGTTGTCCAACTGTATTATAGTTTAGGTTTGTCTGCCCAAATATAAACACTGGCAAACTGATTACTCAAAAACTTAATTAATAATCTCTAGTCGTTAAACTAGGAGTTTGAGTTGCTTAAAGGGAGTTAGAACATTGAATTGTATTGGTGCATCAAGTATCAGACCTAGTTTCTATTACGTGATCATAGGAAAATAGTGCGGGCTTTGCATCGGTTTATGGGGTGTGCTATATTAAATGAGTGCTCGAGAGGGAAGCCTTATCCCCTGAAGAAATGTAATATTACGTAATTACTAATCAATACATATCTGTTTTCCCTTCATTAAAATGATAATGTACGTACGTACACAATCAATTTTTATAGTTCTTAAAAAGTTTCCTGAAATTTAAATATAAAAATATAAGGACTTTGTATTCCTAATACTTTGAACCAGTGTACGTAGATATGCATATGAATTATAGATTCCTCTTGATATACTCTATAGCGCTACAGTACCAATATTTCAATGCTAAATTATTTACGAAATAAGTAGTTGCGCAACATTATCGCGTCAAACCAGAAAGGGTGAATATGAATTTGATTTAAAATGTAAATGACTTCGATACTGAAAAGTTATATATAGCATCGGATTCAGATACTTAAATAAATAGCGGATACACAATAAGATAACTATTTTGATATGAAATGTTATAATTTAAAAAGAAATTTCATAAGTTTTAAGTGGAATATATAGATTTGCATGTTTTATAATGCATTTTTAGGTCAATCTAGTAGAAACTTTAAATGATTCAACTGCTGATAAATAATACAAATTACACAAATGGGACACCTACAGAAAAGCAGAGGATGGAACTATAAACATATAATCCTACTCCCTGCTTTTGCTGTGGGGTCCCCAAATAAGAAATTAAGTGTAGCATAGCAGCTTTAATGATTATTTCTCACAATTAACTTTAGCATATAAAAGAAGTATTTTTAGAACAATTTTGTAGTAGAGTCCAAGTCTACTACCATGACAGAAGCTCGTCTGATATCTATGTGACGGCTTATTAAATTATATATTTTAACTAGTTTTGATAAACTAAATTTAAATTTATTGGAATTTCTAACACACTAGATATTTATATAGTACCAACTGTTGTAATTATACATATAAATTTAAAAGCATTGATTTTAATTTTACAATCTTATATGCTTTGGTGTCTCTATTTGTATAAAACAGAAGAATTTATTTTTTTTGAGGTTCGATATTTAAAACCTTTCTCCAATATTGGGTGACAAATATCTATTAATTAAAATATAAAACTTAATATTTCGAAAAACTATGCAAATAATACCATATTTACAAAAAACCATATAATAATATATTTAATTACCTGGTTAGGATCCATTTGTTCTCTAATAGCCATCCACTGATTATACTTAGAGTATTTATTCACATCTACCTTATAATTATCTGGAATATATTTACCCCAATGACAACGATATTCAAAGCCATCAAATACTTTACAGCATTTCTCAAAAAATTCGTTAGGATCACCAACTTTATTTCCTAAAAAGTAGAAAAAATCAATACGAATCACATTCTCATAGTCATATGATGGGCTTAACCAAAATTCACTCTTTTTCGTAGTATAAATTTCAGTGGCATTGTTTCCCGTGGCACTATCTCCACTTGCAAAATAGTCTTTCAATTTATTCATGATCTCTGTATAATAATATCAAATTTTTATGTTAAAAAATATGAATTTAATATGATTATTAATACATCAAATACGTATTATTTACTATTAGTATCATCAGCATTTCTAATTTGAAACCATAATTCAGTAAAAGTGGTTGGAAGAATAGTGTCTGAAACCTAAGAGAAGAGTGAAAAAAGTTAGCTATTAACTAATTCTTAAGAGTTTGCTTTTATTTTATTTCATTTCACCTTGTCATCCATTGGTAGACCGTTATACCAAATATCCTGAAAAGCTTGCTGTACAACCCCTGAGAAAAAACTTAATATAAGTGCTGCAATCTTCCTGGTGGTATCATCATCAATAAGGTATAATATGTTCAAAGCTACGTAGGCTATATGGGCTATAATTTGTTCAGGAATTTGAGAACCTAATATTTCATTAAATTCTAGGTATGGCGCTGTTGGTTTAGTAAATCCTTTAAGATCTAAAACTTCTGTCCTTTTTGCCTTCCAAATAGTAAATCGATTAACATCGGTTTGTGGCCACCAGAGTAAACGAGAATATTCTGCATCATAATTGGAGCCATTAGCGAAAAAGTCGTATAAGCTAGGTACATCTTGAGGTTTGTTCGTAGAACCAAAAAGATCAATTGGACAGCCTTTTTGATAATCAGAATTTAATCCCTCGTCAACAAAAGTACTAACTTGGCTTCCATAAATATAATAATTTGGATTAAGTTTAAAAGTGACATAAGTGATGATTCCAAATAACCCCATTGAGACTCCGGCTGCAAAAAAATCATCATTTGGACGGGTCAGTTCTTTTAATTCCCCTTTACCATTGATTATATTAATACTAATGACTGATTCCTCAAGACTATACTTTGATGATCCACCAGACGATCCCGTTGAGAGAAACCCTCCAACAGTTTGATGAGCAATACCACCAAGATCAGGAAACGCATATCCACGTTCGTTAATAATGTAATTCAAGCTATTAGAAAGATTGGATGTATCGTCTTGCGGGTCTTGATTTAGATGAGTTCCAGCTTTAACCTTGACAGTATCATCGCTAATAAACTCTACGCCATTAAACTTCTTCAATGAAATAAGTACGATTTTCTTATTTTCTTTATCAATAATTGCATCTGAAATAGAATGTCCGGATCCAACAACTCTAACAATAGTATTTCCGTCCTTGTAAGCTTCCTCAACAATTTTTTGTATTTCTTCCTCGGTTTCAGGATAATTAGTAATGGCAGGAAGTTTCTCATTTCTCTTTTTACTAAGTTCTTCGAAGTATTTTGCAGCATTCTCCCCCAGGAATTTTTTTGTACTTTCCAAGTTGAAAAGTTCTGTGCGAAGTTTATCGATAATGGAAGTCTTTTCTTTGTCATCTTTTGCTTTAACTAATTCTTTGAGAGAATCTTCAAACCATTGTATATCAGGAACTTTTGGATTAGACATTGTTTCAGATATGAGCATAATCTTTTTCAGCCGTACCAAATTTATACTGTACGTACGTACGTACGTACCTTGTGATAGTGATTTAAGCCGACTATGGCAGCCGCGGCTAAACCGGCTGAGCCATGCAATGTAATATGATCGGCTGGCTAATGCGGCTAAAGATCATGTGATTCAGTATATAGTAGGATTCCGGTAAATTCCGAAAAGGAAAATGAATGAACATAAAATGCAAGGACGGGCTAAATTTTTGGAAAGTATGGTATTTGCCAGCCGTTAGCCAGCCGTTAGCCAGCCGATTAGCCGATATTTTAGTCGGTTGGCGACTAAAATCTTACAGCTTAAATCACTACCTTGTGATAGATTCATAGGAGGACTTTCATCTGATTGGCTGATGTAAATCAATTGCCCGGGTAACTTATTTATACGCTTTAAAGTACTTTTCGGAAACACAAACGTTTCACTAATAAAAGTCACCACAAACATCGTTTATAGCTTCAACAAAGTGTCAATATTCACTGTGCAAAAGAATCAAAAAAGAATCAGACTCCCGAAGAACTTTGCTTAGAAAACAAAATATAACCACCGTTTATTGGTCTATACGAAATTACTACACATAACAGTCGATCGAGATATCACACCTAATTTTTTATCATATGATTTTCATAAATTACACAAATCGACGAAA